>JARJPP010000500.1:0-50410 GCA_030782485.1 Beauveria brongniartii
GGGGGGGGGGCGAATTGTTGGAGTTATTATTATTACAGTCACTAACACAGGGTGGGAAAGGTGAAGGTAGCCAGACGAGGGGCGGCGCAGCCAAGCCAGAAGTGCGCTGGTGGCGTTGCGCCTTTGCCGTGCGCTATTACCGGACACGGACGGGCACCGGAAAGAGCCTGCCGAGGGTAGTAGCCTCACTCCTACGGCGGGAAATTGAGCTTTGAGCAGTTGAGCATGAAGCAACCAACAAGGAATGTTGGAGAAGAATGAATGAGGTAAGAGGAGATAAACTTTGCACAAAGGTTCCATTCAAAAACAAAAAAAAAAAGTAAATTAATAACTAGAAGCAAAAGACAACTCGGTACTGTACCCGCTGCATTCCCCCTAGGTTGATTTAGCCAGTCCCTGGCTCTCCACCTCGGCCCTCATTGCTTTTGGTTGTCAAATCATAAGACGGCCACCGCGGGCTGCTCGGATACGCGGTAATAATCAGTCGGCAGGATATGCTGTCCACGCTCGTGGTTCCCCATCAGGCTCGGCACCCCCGGCCGTGGCCCCCCTGCAACCTTGGCATTTTTGTTTGGATGAACAAGTTGTTATTAGGTAAGATGATGCTCTTGTTACATTCAGAAGACCCCTCCCATTCCAAAGTTCAGGCTTGCCGTCATGGGGATTGCAGCCTGCAGAAGGGAATCGCAACCGGCCGTCACCCCATCCTTGCCCGAAATCTGGGGGGGGGGGGCTCGCCCGCAACTTGTTAACTTTTTGCGCAAGACTCTGTCCTTTCTTGTCATAAACAGCCACTGATGGACTAAAAATAAAACTTTTCGTTTTGGGTCATGATCTCATTTGCCCCAACCTGACATCCAGATTTGGCCATGCTCGTCCATGATACAGAGCATTGATTTGAGGGACTGATGCGTCTCGCGCAATCGGGGGCGCATTGATGAGATTCCGTGCTGGTATAATAAGGGACGGGAAGAGAGAAACAGGACAACCCTAAAGAGTTGAAATAAAACGCCCATTTTGGGGCATGAGACCCCTTTGTACAAGGCCGCATCACCAAGATTTCAGGATTCAATTATCAACAGGCTGATGATCATGCCATGAGGAGAAGCGGCGTTTGCCAGTATTCTCTCACGGATCTGTCCTGGGTCTTTCAAACAAGCACTCGAACGCACAATGAACCGAGGGGCCACCGGGCTGTGCGTAATCGCTGCCCACCTCCGGCAAAAGCGGGCAGACTATTGCCTGCTCCGGAACGTCGTCCTTGCTCTACGGCATAGCCTGAAACCGCAAAGTGAACGTGTTAGAGAACAATTGGGGATGTTGTCTTTTGCCTATGCTCGGTGAAGCAAGTGTCGTACGCTGAGCCGCTTTCGGTCGAACTCGATCCAAGAAACTAGCACGGTACTGAGGGAGAGCGGGTAAATAAGAGGCAATAGACGCACAGAGATGAGGGGGTTGAGCATAGATTATGGCTCTGTTCGGCCCTCTCAAGTAAATTCAACAATCCTCCTACATATATTCTAAGCCCTGCTGTTGATTGTCCGGATTTGCTGTGCCACGCAGTTGAACAATGTAGGGTTTGGGCGAGCAGCAATCCAGGGCATGGAAGTTGTTGTAAAGCTTCAACTTATGTGCTTCTTACCGGCTTTTGGTATGTAAACCAGGTATAATTATTGCGCGCGACTTCCAAAGCGACTTGGCAAATTATTGACTTGCGCAACATTTTTGTGGTCTTGGTGTCGGTCCTGTCTATCCCGTAAATCTTTCCAGATCTTGCTCTCTTTATGAAATTATCAATGTCGGTTCTCTGCCGGCGCACCGCGTGGTAAAAAGACTTCCGATATAGATGACGCCAGAGGCGAGATATACGACTGGCTGTGCTTAGTCTGTGCTCTGCATTCCTCATTACAGCTGAAAAAGTGAAATCGTATTAATAAAATAAAGACTTCTTGCACAATTGACTTCCTTACAAGGTGAAGGAGATTCAACAAATGATGCGAAAGTGTCCTTTCACGGACAAAAAGACCAGTAAACAAATTCGCACGCTCTAATAACAGATAATGTCAAACCAAAACAACACAATTCTCCCACAGTTATCTAACCACCTTGATACCCTTGCCATTCTTCTGCGAGGCCAGGACTACCTCGCAGTCACCGCATCGCCAAGTCGTCGTCTCCCACCAGTTTCGGCGGCCCGGCAGTGGCCAAAAGAAGACGTCCATGAAGCGCTGCATGCCCTTGCCGCGCCCCTCGACGACTGTTTTGACTACTTGCCCGCAATGCGTGCACTGGACAGTCTGACTGACGGGTCGCATGCGCTCGAGAGCGACCGGTGCCCGAGCCGCCGGCTCTTGTGTGGGCGTGACCTCCATGGTAGTCGCCATTTGTATCGTTGAAGAAAAATCTGATGAGCTATGATTCTCGGTTAGCATCATAAGTGTGTCTCGAAGGCTTGGGACATGCGTACTTGTTTGCCTGCTCCTGGATTTCTTTTATCCTTTTTGGTCAAGCGTGAGCTGACGGTGTTGAATTCATTCCGCTCTCCAGGGGTGGGATGCACTAATGCTATATATGCACGCTCAGAATATGAGGACATTGCATCGTCTGTAAGTGTAAATCCCACCATGACGCTGCGGCTGGGACAGAAATCGCCCGTCCCTCACGCCGAGCCCAAGGGGTCCCTCCAATTTACAACCATCTTTTCAGCCTCCCGAGGCTTACTTTTCGCTTTTGCTGGCCCACCAGGGCTCACAAACTTGATTACTGGCCAACAGTATTACACTCCTGCGTCGGTACGCCCCAAATAGCGACATCGCTTTGCAGATCACCTTGCCCTGACGGCAGTGGCTGCGCTATGCTTACAGCCAAGCCCAGCCTTGTGTCTTGGCCTGTTGCCCCGTTGTGCTTGTTCAACTGTTGTCGATCCACAGTATTTATTCGAGCGGTGCTAACCCCAACAGGCTCAAAATGCGCAAGTAGCGATTAAATACTGTATTTATCTACACACCCAATTAACCAGATTGTCGTTGTGACTTTGCCCATGTAGCAGAATGCCCACAGGCCGGCGTTGGTTGTAGTTGGACTTGTGGCTAACCACTGAGATGGAGGAGCGTAGGGTAACTAGTTAGATGGTTAGGTTTGGGTAAGCTTTGAACCCGAATTTCACACATTTCCGAGATGTCTTTCATATACATCAGGAATTTGTATTACAAGACAATGGTGAATGCTGCTCATTTGTTGCATGTGTAGGCGTACAAAATAAATCGCGTTACTAGACATTGTAGCAGATTATCGGCTGTCCTCCGCCACGGCTGCATCAAGATCGTGCATAACCAAATCGTAATAGCTGCCCTTTCTCTCCATGAGCTCCCGTGGACTACCCACCTCCAACACCTCACCCGATCCCATGACGACCACTTTGTCATAATCGGCAATGCTCTTTAGACGGTGAGCAATGGTGACGAGGCAGTGCCCTGCGTCTTCAGCTACAGCCTTGCGCAATGCCGTTTGGATGCCAGCATCCGTCTCCGAGTCCATGCTCGAAGTCGCCTCGTCAAGGAGCGTCAACTTTGATCGTCTGGCCAAGATGCGACACAGCGAGAAAATCTGGCGCTGTCCGTGAGAGAAGTTTTCGCCCTTTGATGCGACTTGCGTCTTGAGTGTCAGGCCCTCAGAGTCGTCAGTATCGGGCTCGCCGTCTTTGTAAGAAGTGGAACACTGTGGTTTGTCCGCTCTGACTGCAGCGATAGATTGGCATACGTCAAGAGCTCTTTGCAAATCAGCTTCAGAAGCTGTTCCTGTTGGGTCAAGATTTTCTGCGAGCGTCCCTTGGAACAGCTGCGACTCCTGTGGAATCATGGAAATGGCCTGTCGGAGCTTTTTACACGAAAGTGTTGTGATGTCGACACCATCGTACAAGATCTTTCCAGAAATGATGTGAGTGAATCGGAGGATAGATAATACAAGCTATTGATTCCAGCAGCAGTTAGTAACAATCGATGAATATCCAAGCGCTGGCTCTTACAGTGCTCTTGCCGCTGCCAGTTCTCCCAACAACCGCCACGCGTTCGCCTGGGTTGAACCGTAGGTTGATATTCTTCAGGATATCTGGCCCTTCAAGGTCGTATCGCACGGTCACATTCCTGAATTCAATTTCACCTGAAGAAGGCCATTTCGGAGGAGTAGCCTCGTCTACTTCGGCTGTACTGTTTGCGACTGGTCTCGTTTGGCTCAGCAGCTCTTCCTCTGGTGGCAGCTTACCATACTCCCGAACACGATGAAACTGGAATGAGTCAGATCAACGCGCGAATAGGAAGGACAAATGCTTTACTTACTGTTTGCATTTGCAGATTCATCTCGTGAACCTGAAACACGAGCATCAAGATAGCCGAGCTAATGTCTGTCGCTTGCGATAGGCAAAATCCCACAATTCCGGCAGATAGTCTGCCACTCTCCCGAATAGCGAGAAATGCAGCGCAAACATTGATCAATCCCGCAATGGTATTAATCCGGATTTTGATCCACTGGTCTGCGTCGATTTGTGACATAGAAGCCCGAGCCGACATTGAGAGCAGCCGGGCTAGATTTTCGGAGAATTTACTTGGCAAAGCGGAGGTCGCGCGAATGACCGTCATCCCGCTCAGTCCCTCAGAGAATCCAGACAGAACAGGCGATCGGCTTGCTGAAACCAAATGCATGAGATAGATGGCAATCTGGTTGTACGCCACTCCCACAGATATGCCAAGTGCAGCAAGTAAAACAGTCGGGCCGAGGAAAATGGGGAGAATTAAAGTGATTGCACTCAGCATCATGAGTGAGAGAATGATAACATGAAGGGTAAGATATACCGTGACAATGATTTCATTGTCCAGGGTCCCGATGTCGCCAGACATACGATTGATGACCCGGCCCACGGGATGCTCGGTGTACCATGACAGAGAGACATTGAACAGGGCTTGAACGGCCCGGTTATGAAGAGTTCTGGCAGCATACCATGCCCCTCTCATAAAAATCCAATAGCACGTTGAGCTGACTGCGTTTTCCGCGAAGTTCAGCGCCACAAAGACGGAGAGGTAAAACGCAGCAGAAGCCGAAACATCGGCGTCATCATGGTCGACCCAAATCCTCAGCCAGTATTTTGTAAACATCGCTGCTGTCGTTTGCACGAGAATTGCCACCATTGTCACGATGACAGCGGTCGGACTGCCAAAATACATCATATATTGCAGCACTATTAGGAACCGTCGTCAGCCGGGGGAGGCCTCTTGAATGGGCGATTAAACACTTACCAGGAAAGCCGCCGAGTACACCGCTCTGTTCCACTTCTTCGTCAATCATATTCATGTCTTCCTTTTCTGCCATGTCTGTTGGTTGCTCGAAATGAGCGACTGGCGCTGCATGATATTGGTCCTCATCACTCGTTGCTGATAAAGCCTGTGGCACGCGAACACGCCCAAGATTGTGGTGCATTGACTTAACGGCACCATCTTCCAGAGTGATTGACAGATCTGCCTCGCTAGTAACCCAGTTTAGCTGAGTGACGAGAACCACGGTCCTGCCTTTGACGAGGTCGGAGCAGAAAACGCGGTTCCACAACAAAACCGTGGTCTTGGTGTCCAGCGCTGAGAATATGTCGTCGAGGATCAATAAGGGGGCAAACGAATAGAGCGCTCTAGCCAAGGCTATTCTCGAACGCTGCCCTCCAGAAAGGGCAGCGCCATTCGCGCCGACCTGCGTCTTGTCTCCATTTGGCAGTTCGCCGATGTCAACATCAAGACAGCATGCCTTCACGACGCTGTTATAGCGCTTCTCATCGTATTCGAGTGTGAAAAGGATATTCTCACGGATAGTTTGGGCTTGCATCCAGGAGGTTTGTGACGCAAATGCTGCATCTCTTGGTCGAGACACGCTGCCGGCTTCCTTGATCGTCTCCCCGAGTAGGGCCAGCAACAGCGTTGTCTTTCCACTTCCGCTTGTTCCAGTGATAGTATTCAATCCATATTCGACGAAATGGATCGTAATATCAGATAACCGAAAATCAGCGGTTCGGCTACGACGAAAGGTTGCACGGTCAATCCGCACAGGACCCTCTGGATAACGGTCCAGTGGGTCGAGAGCAGCGTAAAAGCTATCGAAACGGCGCAGAGAGACTCGGATAATTGGCCATTCCACAATAATGGAGGCGAAAAAGTCAAGGTCGCCCCGGACAGTTTCAAACAGCGAGACAGTTGTATAGGCGACAGAAGCAGTCATGGGCAATTTCAGAACGCCAACGTAGAGGCCGAACATCGCCAGCATCGAGCCAATTGGCATCCAAGATTCCACCTGTGCGAATACAATCCAGCACATCGAGATGTACCAGTTCTGCTTCTGCTCCTCTGCACGCACCCCTTTGATCCTGTTCACGATTGAGTCTTCCCATCCGAAATATTTGATCACTTTGATGGATTGTAGGTACTCAGACAACATTGAGATGCGGACGTCTTGAATAGCTTTGACCCTTTTCTCAAAACGTAGCGTATAACTCGAGATGTATTTTGCCATTGGTGCGCTGAGTAAAGCAATGAATATGCCGACAAACATGGGCCAGCCGATGACATTGTATAGCCCGACCATTGCCAATATAGACGAGGGCATTTGCGTGATCGCCATGAGGATAACACTAAAATATTTGACCGATCCCATATCCGTAGAGATAAGATTCTCGAGCACACCCGTCGCAGTGCCCTCTCTGGTCTCGGCAGCTTCGTCCTTTTTCTGCTCGGCATCTTTGAGAAAGTTGCCTGTCAGCTCGCGTGAATTGAGGGCGGCATGAAAGACCTCGCCGGTTAGCATGATCTCGCAATACATGGAAAGTCTTCGAGTAATCGATGTGAACTTTTGGTAGATAATGGTCTCTAGCAGGCGACCCCCAAACATGACGACGAGCCACACATGCGGCTGTAATGTAGCTGCCTCTGGGTTCCGGATGTATTCGAGAATTTGGTACAGGCTGAAGGGCGCGCACAAGTCTAGCAGCGGATGAATGACCCCGAGAATCACGGTTATCGGTATCTGCGGTGCTATTAGATCAAAGATGGTTCGGGCTGTGCTTTTCCTGCCTTGTCTCATCGCGGAGAACCCACGGTGCAGAAGCCTCGGGTCGTAATGCCAGGGGATCTTTGGCATGTCATCCATGCCGACTTTGGATTTGAGACTTTTGTAAACAAGTCTATCGACATGTGCAAAAGTCACGTTTTCGTTTATCCAGCTGCGAGTTTCTTCATCTGACGGCTCCGTAGTGAGGTCTTCTGGGACATGATCAATACCGGCATGTGGAGGCTGCCATTCACGGGGCGAGCTCCCTAAAACTAACAGTGCAACTGCCAGAGACGAAATCGACACCAATGCGATGGTGTCTGGTCGATAAATCGAATTCAATACAACGAGGGGTAATAAGTCGGCTGTGGCGGTTATAATAAGCAAGGAAGTCGAGACGAGAGCTATCTGATGAATTAGCATGGGCCTTGTCTTTCCTCGTACTATGATTCGGAATAATCCTAGTATGAAAATGTAGCCAACGGCGATGGCATTGGGCAGCTGTCTTTCGTTGTGGCTGCAGGCGACAATAAAAAGCGCTAGGGTTATTCCGCGGGCGAGATGGCCAAAAGCTTCAAACAACATGATCCCTCGTGGCTTGTACGGGACAGTCTTGCCTAAACCATCACGGCGTATTTTTATTGTTCGCATGACTGTCCACGACAGTGATGCCGACAAGACCAATAATTGAACAGAGCCATGCCGTGCCAGGGCCACGAGATTTCGTATCCAGACAGGGCCACTAGGTCCAGGTTACTAACAGTGATTGACGCGCTTCCACGAGCTGCATGCTTACCGACTTGCATCATCATGCATATTACTCAAGAACCCATAGGTGGCGCGCTGGTTGTGGCAATTTACCGCATCCATGATGGAAATCCTTGCTCTTGGCGCTCGCGCCGGAAGTAAGCAATCTGAACCTCGGCAGACGCAATGCTTCCGCGAGGGAAAGATGAGCTGGACGAAGCGTGAGGCAGTGGACAAATGGTATTATGAGCCAATATACTGATTATGGCGACCGAAATTGAGCAAAGAACTGCGTGGTCAGAGCGGGGAACAGGTTGCTAAATAAATAGACGCTATTGAGGCTAGGTGAGCCTGGCGGAAGAGAGTTGCGTGGAGTGGCCTGGAGTTGGTCGACAGAAGCACACCGCTCACCTAAATTTGACCTGCCAGCTCCCACCAACGTCGTTGTAAATTCTCTTACTTGTTGGCCGCCTGCCACAACGCGGGCAAGGCCGGCCCTTCATAACGGCTGTCATTCGTCGGTACCGCCGTAGTAACGCGATGTCGATTGCTGATTGGATCATGGTTGGCCATGTAGCGTGCCACCCGCCGTCTAGAAAGGCCATGATTCAAAGGCGATGTGAGAGCTGGCGCTGCTCTGCGCCCAGCTCATGCCACCTTATTATGGCTGTGCGCACAACCGCCAGCCTGAGTAGGGACAAAGGATCAAATACTTTTGTGCTCGTCTGCATTCCGAGTAGATTGAGTCGGACATGATGAGTTGCCTTTGCCGGCATCTATGTCTCCTTTGGACTTTGCTTTGGAAGCTAGTTGTTGGCACAGTTGTCATTTTCACGTTGCTTGCCGTTATGATGAGATACAATCTTCGTCGAGCACTGGCTCCTTCGGCCCCCGTATTGGAAAAAATGCTGGCAGGTACTCTTCCACTTCCAGCTCGTCGTCATATCTGGTCCCGAAGATGCTTCGAAAAATAGCCTGCTAGTGCTCCGTCTGCCTTGCGGAGCGCATTGCCTTTGTGTACTCCCAAGAGGCAGAGTAGAAGCCAGCAAATTGCCGGTCGACAATTGCTGAGAGCCTCCCAGCATTCATAAGAATATTCGAAGGAGATAGGTCCACGTGTGTGAATGCCATGGAGTATTCTCTGGAGCGTGTATTCGGAAAATGGCTGTGCGAGTTTTTCTGCGCATCCACGGGCAATCTGTTGGTGAAATTCTGGTAAGGCCCACATCCACTGAAAGAAGCATGGTGATCCTGCAGGTAACCGCCGGCGGCGCTTGCAACCAGAAACTCGGAATTGTTATCTAGGTATATTTCGGTAGGAATCAATGGCAGAAGCAACGGCGTCGGCGAGTCGGTGTCGTTCTGGGTACGACATTCTGTGGATTACCTCGTCAAGTCTTCGGCCTGGCACGCTCGTCATACTGAGCCATGGCGTGCCACCGGCGGTAAGAGGCATGTTGTCCACGAAGAGCGGTGAAGGAATTGACGGAGCATGGGGTTCTAAAAGCCTCAGCGCGGCAGGCTCGCCCTGACTGTCGCCGCAGAATTTGGCGTACAGGCCTAGTGGTAGGCGGTATACTATTTCGGAATTGTTGCTCTACTGCCCGCGGCAAATGAGTTGTCCGCAGTCTCGGCGACGGATAATGGCAGGGACAAGACGCCACGCTCTTCTAAACCGGAGTTGCCAGCCGCGGCTCCAATAGAGTTCGCATTTCCGTTAGTAAGGAGAGGATAAATGTCTCGAGTTGAAGACGCACGATGCGAAACGGCTTGCGGCCAAGGCTTGGCCACTTCCCGCTCAACATCGTTGACCTCCGCTGCCTTTGCAAAACAGCTGTCAATCCTGAGTAGTAGAACTGGACTTGGGAGTTGTAAGCGATTCGAGTCATCCGGATGTAGAGAGCAGTTGAAGAGAGGCGCTCATCCTCTCGCCGCAGGTGTCATCGTTAGGGGCGAAACCAAAAACTGCGTACTGCGCGGGCCAGCTTGCATCATTGTTAGTGCAAGCCCGCAGTACAAACCTGTTGGTCCTGCGCCCGACAGCCCGTATGGACTTGGGCGGGCTCGGAATCCTCTGTCAGACCTGGTACCATCCATATTCCGCGTTTCCAGAAAGCTTCCCAAACTGTCGCGCAAAGTAGCATGGTGTTCTGGAGCTGGCGGTTCGGCGGATTTATCGCCAAAGGCCTGTCTAGGGATAGTTGCATAATTCGAGGTAATGAAAGCCTCCAAGCAACTCAAGACCGACGTTTTGACATCATTATTCAGCCACAGTCGCTGCAACGCTGGCGAAAGCATGTGAAATGGCTGCGCTTCTGTGCCTGGTGGAGTGGTGCCAGTCAAGCAACACTCGCCGTTGTCACGTAATAACAACTTGTGATGATCTTTATCATCTACAAACGTTCGAGTCGATACTATAACCATGATTCAGTCTCGAAAAAAATAATCAACAGAACAGTCGAGACGTGCGAAGTTCTGAAATCCGATACCAATCGTGCTTTAGCCCGCGCAAAGTCTCCTCCAAAGGCACCCCATAATGGTCGACGCGACGGACAAGGGCGGCATTGTGTACATCGCATGAGGCCTCGAGGAATATTTGAGTACGTATGTTCTTTTCCACCGACGATAGCTTGGAGTCTCTGGCCATGGCGGTTTCACGAGGGTTTGGCAGAGAAGAACACCTCAGTGAGGGCTGTGCAGCTTGCAAACGACCAGGGACAGGGACAGCCTACCGCTAAGGTAGGCAGAGACATGGCCAAGCACACGTGATTACGACATTATCTACTTGCGTAAAGTTCCTGCTGTCGATCAAGGTGAAACGTATCAAATTCTATCAAATGTATAAATACTAAGGCCATGCAATGCTTGGAGACCTTTCTCCGGCGCAAATTATTAGATGGTGGGTATGGATAGTATGCGCCAGCAAGCAGGTCCGGTCACAGCTAAAAATTACAGGTAGCAGGGATGCTCCCAAACATGGACAGCGGCGCATTCTCATCAGCTATTCTCCTTTCAGCATAACTGTGGCCATGCATATGACGAGCATCTTTAGGGGGCGCAGCAGGCGCTGATGATTTCCTTGCGCAGTTCCGATATTTTGGCCGTTTTCTCCTGCAGCAGGAACTGGTTGGCCGCGGCCAGCGACGCCGCCTCCTCGGCCACGTCGTGGATCGAGTATCCGGGCAGCACACTAATGTACCCTTCATTGTCGAGCTCGTAGAGGACCTGGAGCAGCCACGTGCGACAGTCGAGACGGCCGAACCGCGCCGTATCCGCGAGCTCGACCGCCGGCCTGCTGTCAAAGCCGATGCGCCGACGCAGCGCCTCATGCATCTCGGGCGCCATGTCGGCGATTTTGACGGCGGCGACGGCTGTTTTCGAATGAGCCATGTCGCAGGACTCGTCACAGCGGTACTCCCAGCTCACGCAGCCCAGGTTGTTGATGTGAAAGGCCCAGCCGAGCTCGGGGCTGATGTGTAGGTACAACACCCAGTGGCAGCCGATATTGGTATCCTGCGTGCTGAGGATGATGTAGAGCCCATTGACGTCGAGATGGAGCTGAACGTCGCCGGGGTCGGCAGCAGTCAGCTCGTGCGGCTGATCGTGCGGGAGGGACTCGGCCTCCGCCGCGGACATGTTGGCACGAGTGGCGACGGTGCAAGAACGATGTGCGGCTTTGCTTGTCGGGCAGCGCAGACAGGATATGTTCACAGCGTGGTAGTGGCGGCGACGTATAATTAGAGACAAATCGTGACATCTCTTGGCTTCCCAGGAGCAAGATCTATATTTCTACGCCCAACGAGCGCGTCATGAGCCCCTCATTGATTTACCACTTGCTGCAATACTAGCACTGCATCTGAGGTGGCACAAGACGGATCAGATTGGAGCCTGGTGGGCATGATGAGCTCAAGGCTGTGTCGCCCAACATGAAAATTCAGGCCAAAAAGTCTTCTGCCTTGTTAGCTACTAGACGATCGGGGAAATACACGCTGTATAACAGCATCTGAATGCGCCGAGATGGGGGGGGCCAGGTACGACTTGCGAGACGAGGGCCAGACTGATGAACGCACATCAGTGACCATCGCAATCTACTGTAGAAAAAGCCAAGTATCGGGCGCGGCTTTGCGAGACAAGAATCACTCTTTCCTGTTGGGCACCAACGGGCGCCGTTCATCCCCCACCGAGCAACCCAGCAAGGAAGACTAACGGCCAGACTAATGCGTGCGTCCTTCTGCACCGTCCGATGACGGCCCTCCTAGGTAGAGTCCGCACCGAATCGCGTATTTTCCTGGATGCAGCAAGCAAAAAAGACTGCCGGGGCGGCTTTGTCGCGGCGTTACATATGCAACCGACGCTTGGCGCTGCGGTCATCCTCCGTCAGGCGACGAGATGGCTTGATGTGTACGGCGTAGGGCTACAGTCAACATTTCGTATCACGGTGAGCAACCAGCTGAGTCGGCGCACAATCATCCAATGTTACGGCTGTGCGCCCGGGTGCATCAAGTTATGTGTGTGGGAGCTGGAAGAAGTGGCAGTTGTGGCGGCGGCCGGTCATGTCAGTCTGCCCCAGTGGCATCAGGCTGCGGTCCAACTCATGTCCAACTTGGCGAAAAGCCGGTCCCACGGTCCGCTGTCTGTTGTTCACCAGCAACTCTATTGTAGCCTTTGTCCACCTGTGGCGAGTATTGATCACTGTATTTGCTTTGCATCTTCTCCATGGTTGCATTCGAGAACTGTGATTATATTTGCTTGCAATGCTACCACCATGGATTATCAAGCACCACACCAGTCCCGCCATATACACAAGCAGCTCAGTTACCAACCCGCTCAAACTGGATAACCACCTCAGAGATACGTTCCGTTGCCTCTGCGAAGGTTATCTCGAGTGCACTCGGTTTACCATCCGCTTCCATATAAAATCTAGCATGAAAGTAATCTCGGCCTAATGCCGCTCCACGTATAGGTATCTGGTAGGCAACCCAGAAGTCACCCGTTACATGGCGTAGAACAAACCGTGTGGGAGTTATAAGATCTTGTCGTAGGGCGACAAGCTGCTCCTGTGGTTGTTTGTCGCGGGTTTCGCCCGGCACAACATACGAGTTTTCTACGGAAAAGGCATAAGTTCCGTAGCCAGGGTGGCTGTAATTGCCCGCAAAGAGATTGATATCGACCGCTTGAGACGAAGCATCTGTAGTGCGATTTGGGTAAAGAATATCGGTCGCGTTATCAAAGTCCGGCATGGCCTGCGCCCAATTTCGCTTTGTGCTAGAATTTAGTTAGTGGTGGATTCATCTAAGGCGCGCCCGTGGCATTTGATATGGTTTCGAACTGGGAATTGTAGAATGTGATGAGAAATGGAGCCAGTCAAACATACTCGTCCATATATTCTCGGCGGCCGTTGACTGGGAGCCCAAGTCTCTCTTCAATAAGTCTCTGGGTGATGACTTCCTCTATCAAGTTGCCACCGTCGACGGCATTGGCAAACATGATGACCGCGAATTTGGTATCAGGCATCCAGATAACGTTGGCCCCAAAATTCTGCGTCCCACCGTCGTGCTTGAAAACGACTTCGCCGTAGATTGTGGCGCGCTCCCAAGCGAGTCCGTAGCTGGTGACCTGCCAGCCGGTCGCTTCTGATGGACCAACCAGAATACGTGGGATCCTGATTTGCGTGTGTGCTCCGGCCGATAATGGGGCTGTTCCGTTCATCAGACACATTATCCACTTGCTGTAGTCGACGACGTTGGAGATGAGGGCTCCGGCGGCGCTGGAAGATTGGACGGGGTCCGTTTCCTGTCCGACGTATTTCTGCGCATAATCGTCCCAGAAATAGCCGGTTGCAATTTGCTGTCCGCTCTTCCTCGCGTCACCGTAGGATAAGAATGTCGAATGCATGCCCAAAGGTTGCCACAGGGCTTTCTTTAACACGTCGCCTACCCACGAGCCAGTCACAGTCTCGACGATGTGGGCGAGGGCGATGAACATGAGGTCGCAGTATTGAAATATTATTCGCGGCTCGGCTGTCATTGGTAGGTTTCGTAGATTTCTGACCGCCGCCTTATTTGTTTTCCACTCTTTACCAGTATCACCTGGCTCACCGGTGCCAACCCAGCTTATCGTGTGTCGTGCCATGCCGGTTCGGTGGCTGACGGCATCTTCCATGGTGACGTGTGCTGTCGCCCACTCATCCTCTAGAACAAAATCATCTCTGATATTGGATGACATGGGTGTATCCCAGCCTAGAGGGAAGACGTCATCGTAATCGCCCGAAGAGATCATTTGCGCGATAGTAGCAGCCAGGTGCGCCTTTGTAGTTGATCCGCCGAGGAACAGGGTTTCGGGCTTGACGGGTGTGTCTGGTAGGACAGCGAATCCATATCCCTTGCAATCATTTCTTTAGATGAAACTTCGATCAGTTAACGAGTGCAACCTACCTCTGTATACACCTGATCGTCGTCAATGACTGCCACGGACATGCCTGGCACCTTCCACTCGTCCATGAGGTCCTTTACATATTGATTGAATTCTTCGGTTAAAGGATTGCCACGTGGAGGTGATTTGGTGGTTTCATTTAGGCGCAATCGCCTCGGCTCGGCGGCAAATGAGATGGCTACCAGCGTGGAGAGCATGAGCGCTTTGCCCGAGCTGATGTACACCATATCGCTCGTTCTTGCTGTGCTTATTATTTATGTGCAATTTCTGAAGATTTTATTTCGATAGAGATGGATAGTCGCAAGAAAACGCCTACCTTCTCAAGAGTATTCGGCGGCGGCGGCGACATTTATCATGAGTACAGGTGGCGAGATCACATTGTGGCTGCACCCTTAGCAAGCTGGACGCGAGCCAGTGGGCGCATTATGTCTCAGCGCAGCCTGACGATACTTCGGGTTCTTTTGAAGCTGATTAAATCCATCGCTTGAGAGATATCTGATGACTGCAGCTGACGAAGTGCGCCCTGCCCGTACTGTAAGCAGGCTGAATGCGAGGCGTACATATCATGTATCACGGCATCATCTTGGGTAATACCGACATTGCAATATTGGCGGAATGGGACCAGTTGAACGAATTTCATCCGAACAAAGATACAATTTTAAACGGCTGAGTTCTTGGCACTATCTGCGGCATGTTTTCCGAAGCCACCTTGGGATAAGAATACGAATAGTAACTCGCAAGCATTGATCAAGGGAAATGCCACCGTGACTCACCCACCGGCCCGTTGACCGAAACAATTGCCTGGGCTGGAAATATGCAATTCCACTAATTCCTCTCTGCCCTGGTTTGATCGCTGAATTAGAGTTATCATGGTGGCCACCCCGTCACTGACATGGCAATGTCTCCCAGCGCTAACTGGACCAATCACAGCGACCCATTCTCGACTCACTTCTACCATTCCCAAACACGAAGCTGTTTCGTTTTCGACATGTAGAAGATATCAAATCTTTGCGTTAAGACTATGCCCGCCAATCAATCTGCGCTAGAACTCCGCCCCTCAGCCGATTCACAAGGCTGTGGGCGGCCTCGGATTTCGCACTGTCAGCATCGCAATCCGGACGTTTCTGCCCATTCCTAGCACTCCATGCGGGAGGCCAGGACTAGCCGTACGACCTCATCGTCATCCATTGGTCTACAAGCACCTCTTTGGTGTTTTACATCCATGCTCTAGGTCCCGGGCAGAACAGAGCCGATACTGGCCTGCACGCTGTTTCATCCTCCCGCCACAGTGCTCCTGCCGTGCTCCTGCCTCCAAACCAGCCACTGTCCTTTGGCACGCGAGTTGGCCTCAGTCGACTGCACCTACTTAACTGCCGACCCCCTTCATACTGCAGGAAAAAAAGGAATCGGATTCTTTCATCAAAATTTCTCATAGTCTGGCATACTGCAATCGCGCTGCCCATCATCCGCTAGATCAACGCCATTAGGTAGGCAGCAACTGCATGTGCAAGCGCCCAAACAAGCACCCCCCTCTCTCACAAGGCGGCTACAGAACTGCCCTTCATCAAGACAGGTAAGCAAAATCAGAGCCATAGGCATCGACCTAAAAATGTATGCCTCAGAGCTCACCAGAGGTTGAAACAGAGGACTTTTCACGACGGCAAAAGTTTACCCGGGACGCCCATACCTGGTGTGAGCATTAACGCTTCTGTAACCGCCAACGTTTCGAGTCGGCGCCCACGAACTATAGCGGCTTTACTACTGGATAGCAGCGTAAGACGTTGATTACAGGTTGTCGTGTGATTGACATCAACGGTTTTATGCGACGGACTGTTGTCTGCACACGACTGTCATCTCTGTGCGACTTGCAAACACTTGATCACGGCACGCTCGGTACAGGACATAATGAGACGGACAGACGCCTCGCTCGCCGCCATGGCACTTCTGGCTGCCAGTGTGCAGGGTACGATTCTCACACTATCGACTGTCGAAATGATAACTTCATTCGCAGTCCCGCTCAGCTGCATCTTTGCCTACAACACACCCATCAGCGGGTGCGAGACTTCCGACTTTACCAGTGGCCGATGTTCGCCGGGCTGCCAGCGAGAACTTCTACGGGTGCAGACGAATATTCAGGCATCGTGTAGTACGGTGGACCCTCAGCCAAATTCGCTGATATGGGAAGCGCAGAAGGGAAATCTGGTGAATGCGCTCTGCAACCGCGAGCCGCCACATCAAAGTACAACTCGTACGCAGTCGTCTCGGGCGACGTCATCAAAGACTTCGGCACTCTCCATCACTGTTACCGTTTCCGTCTCCTCTACCACGTCTTCGAAAACGCCGTCATCCACTCAAACGATGTCCTCAGCCACACCGACGACCACACCGACGACAACACTGACGACTACGTCGACAACACTGCTCACAGTCAGCTCGACGTCGACCGAGTCCAGCTCTAATGACGATACGGAGTTGTCGACGGAAACTGGGTCAATTTCTACAACTTCCACCCCTTCGCAGGAAACTACAACTGGGACTGAGAGCCCTACATCGAGCAGCAGCAGTACTACTGCGACAAAGACGGCGAAGCCAACACGGGATCCAGAACTTGGTGCAGGAGATCCGTTTGTGAACTTTCCTAATTCTGCAGGGAGACTGGGCCCGTGTGTCTGCAATATGCTGCTGACTTTTCTTGTGATTGGTCTCATGTGACTTTGTCATTTCAGTTTACGCAACTCTTGGGCGGCGTTTGGGCAGTGTTTGGATGGCGTTTGGACACGGACTAACACTTTCGGCATGGGAGCAAACAGGATAAAGCTAGTGATATTTATTTTGGCATCATTTGAGCGGTGGATACCAGTTTGAGACTTGAATATTATGTTCTGATGTATTCAAATATTTTTTTATGTTTCGCGTTTCTCGAGGAAGCGTCTGCTTCGTGTCAACGAAAATCTACTTCGTTGCATTGGTCCCCGGCAGTCGGAGTCGTAATTCTCGCAGGCAATGTACTCAAGCGCCGGCATGAAACCGCCTAAGTCCCACTCATAGAACATGGATTATGTGGTAGATAAAATAGACTTGGTTTCTGGCTTTCTCTGGTCAAATCCCTGGTCGAAGAGGGACGTTACGTTGAGATCTGAATATTTTCAAGAGGTACAGGGTACGCTGATGCATGGAGGCAATGCTCGGCCCCACTAGGCCGGCCGGAGGCAGAGGGACCACGGAAGAGCCCGTAGGTCGAAAGGATTCTTTGCCCAGGATTTTTGAAAGCCGGGGGTTGAGAATGGGGCTCTGGATGTGAGAAAATATATTCAGCGCCGTGCTACTAGCGGGATGAGCTAGTAGGTGAGTAAACAACGTGCCGCGCCGACTTTGGCGAATGCCAAGGCCGCAGGAGAATTACAAATTCAATTCTTCTTTTTAATGCGCCAGTTCAGTCGCCGTCATAGAGTGAGTATAAGTTAAAGGGAAAGATTGAGTACTCGGGGAAGAATCAAGATTGGCGAAAGTTGATCAGACCGCTGGGACGAACTGGCTGGGGGAGGCGGGCCCGTTTGAACTTTGAGGCTTGGATGTACCAGCGTGCCAGTCAACCGTGTTGACGTGGCATAATGATGGGGACGGCAGAGATACAGCTGTAAGATGAGAAGCAAGGAAAGACAAGGAAAATCGCCCAAAAAGAATGGTGGCAGTCACACATGATTCGAAAGGCGCCGATCAGTCGTGGATGCTGCCAAGAGGCTGGCAACTAGGTGGGCTGGAGGAAAGTCTTGGCTGCGGGAATGGCCGGAAGGCGTTGTTGGTGATTGGTGAGGTGCTGGGTGCCGAGAGGAAAAAACGGATGAAGCCAAGAGGACGGTAAGATGGCAGGTGAGATGCAGAGATTTGGATGTTTGAAGACAACGTCCGACTAACAAGATGAAGATTGAGGTCTTTGGCTGACTCGTGGACGGTAGAGGTGGCTGCCGCGCCCCACCATGCACGATAAGCATAAACAAAGTTTGGCGGCGGATTGGTGGCTCGACGCCATGGAAGAAGATTTTTCTCTTTTCCTCCGAGTTGACAATTGAGCAGAGACAGTAGTTGACAGTATCGAGGGGCGCATATACAATGTGCGGAAAAATGGGGGAGCAGCTTTTTAGTCGTGCAACGTCTTGGCTGGTTGCGTTGATGTTCGTGACGTGGGGTGGATGAGGCTGAACTGCTGAGCCTGTCAGTGGTGAGACAACGGCACCGAGACAACAAACGGCTGAATGGGCGGGCTGTTGGGCGGGCTGTTGGGCGGGCTGTTGGGCTCAAGGCGCGAGAATTGAGGTCCAAGACGGTCGAGTGCAGCCATCGGGTAATAATAATAAGATTGCTCAATGCTGACGAGCTTGGACAGCGCTGAGCAACAGGGGCGGCGGATAGCTTATTAGTAGGGCAAACAGTCGAGACCCAGTTGACAATACTACGGGGGATGTAATAACGGTAATAATGGGTGATCTCTCATGGACCCCGCAGGCAGAGGGTACCTAGGTAGATGGCGTGCAGATGAGACAGGCATTGTCTTTAGGAAGTCCTGAGCAACAGTGTATCAGAATTGTATGGGGGGTTTTGGTAGTGATTTAGTCTCAAAACTTCAATCTATCTACAGTGCCTTGATTATCAGCAGCAATGCATTAAATATGTATGTACGTATTCATGGCGGTTTAGCGATGATGTGCTCTGCGATACTTTGGACCCACTGTAGCAGCGCTGTGACCCAAGGTCCCCCCCAGGTCAGATTGCAGGGAACGCACCAAAGTCTTTTTTTCCAGGCACACTGGAGCTGGTCCACTTATGTATTTAGAGAGAAGAAAAAAAAGAACATGAAAACAACCCATTGCATCTTTTGGCGACTCTTCTTTCCCGACTGGCGTCTGGCCTGACCTTCTGGCATTACCAATCATTTCTTCTTGCCTTTCCTCCTTCATTGCAGGATTTTTTCATTCCTATAATCTACAGCCTCCCCCTCTGTCTGCCATCCCGTCCGCCGGCGCCGCCTCTCCGGTCCTCGGCGCGTCATTCTCGGGCCTCTTGCCTCGCGCCATCATCACACGCCCCCCCCCAAGCTTCGATTTACGCCACCCAAGACCTATCTCCCCCACTCCACTGGTCAGCATTTTTTGGCTTGGCTCTTCCAATCTGCACATCTTTTTATCTGTTGCTCTTGCGGCTTCGCTTGCCCTCCAAATTTTTCTTCTTCTTCTTGATTCTTCTTGATACACACACCAACAGACTTACATCTACGCTCCTCGACTCGGCCTCTCGTCGCATGTCTCCCGCTCGCTGCTCCGTTGGCTCTCGTTCCGTTGACTGGGGTGCTCTGGCCAAGCCCTTTTGCTCGACTACCTGAGCATCACGCCCATTCATTCCGCTGCCATCCGTATTTTGCTACTAATCGACACATATCCATCGCTCATATACGCTTTTTCGTCTTCATCGACCTCCGTTTGCCATCCGCCCACGGACCCCATTCCCCCGACTTGGCTGCCGACGCCGCCCATCCTCCGCCATGGCTTGGTCACATCTCGACATCACCAAGCCGCACTTGGTCTACATCATCCTCGGCGGCTTTACCTCCTTGTTCATGCTCTGCTCCTCCTTCATCAAGGAGCGCATGTACATTGGCGAGGCCACCGTTGCCACCCTTTGCGGCGTCATCTTCGGCCCCCATGCCGCCAACCTCATCAACCCTAACGAATGGGGCTCCGTCGACATCGTTACCGTCGAGTTCTCCCGCATTGTCCTCGTCGTCCAGTGCTTCGCCGTTGGCGTCGAGCTGCCAAAGTATTACATGGAGCGACACTGGAAGTCCGTCATCTTTCTCCTCCTCCCCGTCATGACCTTCGGCTGGCTCATCACCTCCCTCGTCATTTGGTGGATGATCCCCGCCCTGTCTTGGCTCGAGTCCCTCGTCGTCGCCGCCTGCGTTACCGCCACCGATCCCGTCCTCGCTTCCTCTGTTGTCGGCAAGGGAAAATTTGCTAAGCGCGTCCCCAAGCATCTCAGAGATCTTCTCTCCGCTGAGTCTGGCTGCAACGACGGCATGGCTTTCCCCTTCATATATCTCTCCCTCTACCTCATCCAGTACCACCGCGACGCCGGCGAAGTCAGCTTCCACTTCATCGTCTACGTCGTCCTCTACGAATGCATCTTTGGTGCCGTTTACGGCTTCATGATTGGCTACATTGCCCGCCATGGCATTCGCTTCGCCGAAAAGCACGACCTCATCGACCGAGAGAGTTTTCTCGTCTTTTACTTTGTCGTCGCCCTCTTTTGCGCTGGCTCCGGTAGTATTCTCGGCGTCGACGACCTGCTCGTCGGCTTTGCTGCTGGTGTTGGCTTCTCCAACGACGGCTGGTTTGGCGAGAAGACTGAAGAGTCCCACGTCTCTAACGTTATCGATTTGCTCATCAACTTGGCCTATTTTGTCTACTTTGGCACCATTATTCCCTGGGAGCAATACAATTCCGGCTACTTCGGCGTCACCGCTTGGCGTCTTGTCGTTATTGCCATATTTGTTCTCCTCTTCCGCCGCATCCCCATCATGTTGGCCCTCAAACCTCTTATACCCGATGTTCGAAATTGGCGAGAAGCCTTGTTCGCCGGTCATTTCGGCCCAATTGGCGTTGGCGCCATCTTTGTCGCTATTCTCGCCCGTGCCGAGCTTGAGCACGAAGAACCCGTCCCGCTGTCTCAAATGCCAGAACCAGGTTCGGAAAATTACTCGTTAATCTACCTCGTCTGGCCTATTGTGACATTCCTCGTCATTTCATCTATCCTCATTCACGGCTCTTCCATCGCCGTCTTTACTCTCGGCAAGCGAATCAACACACTATCCCTCACCATGTCCTATACCGCCGCCCCCGAAGACGGTCCTTCTTGGATGAACCGACTGCCGCGAATCTCGTCGCAATCCCGCTCACAGGCCAAGACCATGTCCGAGGCCTCGTTCGACCTCAGGGACCCTCAGTATCCTGCTGGCACGTTAGCGCCCCCTGTTGGCTTCTTGCGTCGCCAAAAAGAAGAGGACCACAGCCGACCCGGCAGCCGCGCTTCCTCCCTCGTCTCCCGCAAGCGCAAGCACAAGAAGTGGGACGACGGCATTGGCCCTGGTGGTCCCGTCTCCCAGTCGGCCATTTTCCCCAATCGACAGTCCATCTCCCCCGCTGATGAGCAGGCCAGCACCAGCCAGCCCGCTACCGACTCGACCCTCACTGACAACGGCAAGGAGAAGCCAGAGAAACTCCACGATGAACGCGACCACCATGCCGACGACGAGAGCCCCGCCTCGCCTCAGCGCGTCAATATTTACGAGGAAGGTCACCATCTCGTCTTCGAAGACCAGGACGGCGAGGTCATCGACGCGGTCGACATGGATGCCGTTCCGAGCCCCGACAAAGAGTCTCCTCAGGAGCCAGGCACCGCTCTCCAGCCAGCAGAAGACGGATCCTGGTCTTTGGGTGGACTTCGCCGTCGCTTCAATGATATGTACAGCCAAGAAGTTGAGAAGCGCAAAGACAAGTCCAAACAGTCTCGCAACCACGAGCCTGCTCGCGCTTACCAGTTTGGTAATCAGGTGCGTACTTTCTATCTCTTAGTCTCTTTACAGTTACAAGCTAACCTTGGTAGATTATTGTTGAAGACGAAGACGGCGAAGTCGTCAAGACGTTCCAGCTCCCGTCTACTAAAACCAGCCAAGATTCTAGTGCTGTCATAGGCTCAAGCCTCAAGTATCTTGGCCTCGGCGCTCTGTCACGACAGAATGAAAAGAACCCACAGGCAGCTGCTGAAGAGGGCAGAGCCGACCGGGACGAACCCCCTCGATCTAGGTGGACCGCCGTCCGTCGCATGACTGGCACCGCGCCCGAGCAAAAGCCTGACAACGACGATGACCACAACATGCGCTTCACTATTGGCGGCGTCGGCCGACGCATGAACAAGGAAGACTTTATCAAGGAAGTGCAAAAGCTCGACGCCAATGCGCGCAAAGAGGTTGCCGAGCAATCCACAGCCACACGGCCCATCAAGGAGGTAGCCAAGCGCAATCCCAACTTTGTGCAGCCCACCAGTGGCCCCAGCGTGCCGCGCATCGTCGAGACTCGCGCCGGTAGCAGCGATCGCGCGAAGCACTCTGACGAATCGAGAGCGCGCGGCCGTCCAGCCGTAAAGGAGTCGCGACCCACACCACCACAGCTCTCACCACCGGAACCCTCGACGTCGCAACCCCCGGACGAGCAACACGAAACGCCTGTCGAGAGACGCCGGCGCCTCGCTCTACGCGGTCAGCAAAACAAGCGCAGCGATGACCCCGCCGCGCAGGGCGACGCGGGCGAGACACCGGCGGAACGCCGCCGTCGCGAGGCTGCTCTGGGCATGGGCGAGAGTGAAGGCGACAGCGACTCAGAAGACGAGGGCGACGAGCGCGTGCCGCCTGCGCGCCGCGGCATTCGTTTTGCCGAGCCCAGCAGACGTTGATGTTAATGAGGCGAACTCATGCGCAATTTTGCAAATTTCCCCAGCGCAATGTTCTTACATCATTTTTATAGCGGCATACATATACTGCATATATTGCGTTTGGATTAAATTTATGTTTACTGGTTGACGGATTTGGATTACGATTCATGGGTTACATAGCATTAACATGACATTAGTCCTCGAGTACATGTGCTTGTTACGTATAGAACTATTTGCAGCATATAGCAATGATTTAAATATGCTATCCAATGATTTAAATATGCTATCACCTTTCAAAAACAAAGTATAGTCTATGCTGATGCACCTTCTTGAAGATGGTCGTGAAGCTTTGCAGGGATCAGCCTCAGCCGCACGTGCACCACCGCACTAGGCTCGCGCGTCATCTATCATCTTCACCCCCTTCCTCTTTTTCTTTCTTGCTTTGAAATAGGCCACTCTGATAACGCAGCCATTGGCAGTCAATTCATCCCGATGCCGTAAGCGAGCGAAGCGAGGCCCAACAAACAGCCAGGCGTCGCGGGATATTTTCGCAAGACGGAACGCCTTTGACTAAGAGAGTGAGCGAGGCGGGGAGATGGACCAACATGGAGAACAGGATTCACCACTGTCCATTGCATCCAACATTGCCGGCCTGCTGACGTTTGTCTTTGCCGTTGCAGCAACGGCCTACGCGCGCGTTCGGTACCTGCAAAGCAGCAGCACCGAGTATCTCCGCGTCAAAACCAGCCTGTCCTGGTACAAGACGGAGTCGACATGGCTGTCGCATCTCATCAGCACACAAGAGTCGTTGTCCGGCGCGAGCGAAGACCGAGACACGAAGCGAGGCAGCATTGACGAGAAGAGCAGCGCCGAGTGGCTGCGACGGCGACGCACAGGACTTGATCGCGCACCGCCGGCACAGCGGGCGGAGCAGCACATGTTTGCGTTTGTCATGGACGACTTGTTGAATCTTGAGCGGCGCCTGCTGGACATGGTCAACGACGTTGAGTCGCGGGCGGACCCCTCCCCCAGCGCGATTGGCGTCTCGTGGTCGCTGATTCCGGGGACGTGGCACGGCGGACGGCCTTCGGTGGCGGTGGCATGGCTAGGAGTGAGAACAAAGGCGTTGGAGCTGGTGCGGCAGCGAGATGCGCTGACGGCGCGCGTGCAGTTTCTGCAGCTGAGCATGATTGCGTCCAGGCTGCAGGCGCTTGAGGGACGGGTGTCTGCGCGGGAGGAGGCAGAGGCCCAGTCGATGGAGGCCGCAATCGCTTCGCAGGCGGCTGCGATTCGCACGCTCGAGCCGCGACCTACATCGGTTGCAGAGATGCCAGGATACAGCCCTTGACTTCAGAAAGCAGCAGAAGAGAAGATCTAGTTTATGTTGTACCCCCCTAGGTAGATGTACCCCGACGCCACGAGCAAGCTTAGCGTCGCCCAAAGCAGCTCCAGCTCCATGACTGCCCAGATCCAGAGACAGCCAAGGGGCGGGGCGCGCTGCTGCGTGGCCAGGTAGCCTTTCATGTTGGTCACGTAGATGAGGTAGCACCCGGAGACGACGCTGATGGCGAAGAAGATGGCCTGTCGAAGGGGGGCCTGGTAGCGGGCGGCAAGGCCGGGGAGGAGGGTCTGGTCGGACTTGCGGGGGTGCAGCGCGTAGAAGAGCATTAGAAATACTAGAACAATGTCAGCGTTGCAGAAAACACCCGCAGAACGCCAAAAACGTACCGGCCCAGGCACTCAATGTGCGGTGGCAAACCTGCCGCCAGGCAATTGCGGTTCCGTACTGGTGCTGCACGAGCACGTCAAATGTAAAGTGCAGCATGGCGAGGGAGGTAGTCCAGAGCATGGCCTCGAGGATGCGCTCCGCGCCGGGGGACAGTGTTGGGACCTCGTGTTCGGTTTCATCGTCATCATCGGAGCTCGAATCGTCGTCGTGGTTGCCAAGACGAATCTTCTTCACAGCCACCTTTGATTTCAGCTCGCGCGCGGTCGCTTGTTGAAAGAGCTGGCGCTGCTCGGCAATCTTGTAAAGCGTCTGGTCGTCGATGCCTGGTGCTTTGGAGCGGTCGGGGTGCGCGAGGGGCGGCGGCTGGGTTGTTGTTGTTGTTGTTGTTGTCGTCGCGCTGGGCGTGCGCTGTTTGCGAGTGCGAGCCATGGCTTTGCGAATCTGCGATGTATCTCCCAATTAGATGTTGCTTGTGTTCTTGAGCAACTTTGAATGACTCTGGTGATGATGGGCCTGGGTAAAGCGGCAGATCGGCAGACGAAGAAAAAGGGTCGTCTGTGGCTGTGTCGTGTGGCGCTTACATGACAGCCGTGGCTACAGCTGCCCTGTGGCCTGGCCGAGCCGTCAACACCAAAGACATGGAGTGATGGTTAAAATGCTACGTGGCTACTTAGGCACTGCTTAGAATAGAACTGTTGCATCAGGTGCAGCTGTCTTCTCATCCCCATCTGGTCGGGCCGAAGCTTGCTAGGCCGGAGCAGGCCCGCTCTTGGTCATCAAATGTCGAGACAATGTATTACAGTCGATGATTATATTCATGCAAAAAATGAACCATGAAGAAGTAGCGTTGGTTATCAAATTTGTATTAGTATAGCATCATCAATAGCCTGAGCGGATGCTCCCTCGGCAGCCCTTACCAGCCATTCATCGTGGCTGTAGCTTATATTCTTATGTGGTGTCGAGGCAGTAGCTTTTTGACTTGAAAAGAAACTACCCTTAATTACAGAGGCATTGTCAAGAAAGTATTCTGGTTACGCATTGCTCGAAAAGATTCATCAGCTTATAGGATGAATAGCCAATGTTAGAAAGGAAGCAATTGACACACTCTGCCAAACACCGCTCAGGTGACAATATTAGGGGCAAAACCCTGGTTATTCGGAGTAGAGAAGAATAATATGGCGTGTTTCCCGAGTCATCGCCTCAATAGAACTTTCAAGTTCGGATGAAACTAATGCTCAGTTCTTGAAGTCAAAATTGACCGATCTCATCGAGGAAGACCCCCAAGCTGTGTCCGTTTGCACATTTTGCGATTTGAGATGAGTGACTCCTGAGGCAGGTAGCTTGCAGCAGTCTGAGGGACATGTTGCATCAAGCAATAATGCTGCAAGATGTGTTTAGAATTCTGGTTCGTTTTCGTAGATTTCCGCCATCGCATAGATGTTTCTCGATATAATCGGGTGTTGGCATTTTCACAGCTCAATGGGATGGGGCAGGACGGGATTGTAGGTGTCGCGGTAACAATACATAGTACCTAGGTACCTAGCTAAATATGTATGCAGGGCCAACAACAGGTGAAAGCAAATTGTGGGTCCGAGCGTTTGATTTGCATCTCAAGCTGCATCCCATCAGAGAGGCCCATTTGATCTCGCGTATCGTGACGCAAGGGACGAGCATGTGCAAGAAAGAATAAATTCTCCATCAGCAGACAAACTGGCTCCTTTTCCCCTTTCTGACTCTCCCCTTTCGTTGTATTGATATCAATTACCCTCTTGCCCCTCCCGAGCCGGGCTTCCCACGGCGCAGCCCACCGGCGTCCCCATATGACTTCACTTGGTTAATTCAAGCTGGGGCTAGCTAAATGAAGATTTGAACGACCAGGGGACCGCCCTTGTCGAAATCGCAAGGTGGCATCTGCAGACACAGCTGGCCTCTTTCATCCCGAAACAACGAAACAAGCAGTAGGACGACTATTTGCAAGAATCTAACCTGCTCGCGCGCGTGCATTAGGCCGCGCTGGCGAGGACACTACCAGCTTTGCGATAATTCCATCAGGACCCCTACCTAATTACGACCTGCAACTGTTTGCTTGACAACAAGGCCCGGACCCAACCGATCGCGCCCCTCCTTCTCTGCCCCCCCACGACAGCGCGAGCTTTGCAATTCTCAACCGCCAGAGACGAAACAGACACATAGAACACGTACGGTAGCGACCGCGGTTCGAGACTGGCGAAAACCAACAGCAACCATGGACCCGACCCTACTCCTTCTCGCCTCCGCCGCAGTCCTGGTGCCGGTGCTCTACTTGTACACAGTGAGCATTGTCCAGACGCGCTTCCCCACGCTGCAGAATAAGCGCATCTGCCTGCTCATTGCACACCCCGACGACGAGGCCATGTTCTTTGCGCCCACCGTCCTGGCCCTGACGCGCCCGGAGACGGGCAACCATGTCAAGATTCTGTGCCTCAGCTCCGGTACGTGTTGTCTCTTGCCCACCCATCACGCAATGCGCAAGCCGCTCGACTGTGACAACCACTCTGCTAACATGTTTCGTCCAGGCAACGCGGAAGGACTCGGCGAAACGAGAAAGAAGGAACTCGTCAAGAGCGGTATGACCCTTGGTCTTCGCGACGAGGAGGACGTTTTTGTCGTCGATAACCCGTTAGTAACACCCCCCCCTTGCTCTCTCCCCCTCCCGAACCCAGTCACTTACAGTTTTGACCTGTCCAGCGCCGACTTTCCCGACTCCATGACCGCCACCTGGGACGAGTCCAAGATTGCCGGGCTCCTCATGAGCGCATTCGCCCCGGCCCTCGCCTCTCAGAAGAAGCAGCCCACCGAGCAGCCGCCCGCCGCTAACATCGACGTGCTCATCACCTTTGACGCCGGTGGCGTCTCCGCGCACCCCAACCACATCTCGCTGTACCACGGCGCCCGCCGCTTCATTTCCGCGCTGCTGCGCGGCCGCGGCGCCGGCTGGGCCGCACCCGTCGACCTTTACACGCTGCGCTCCGTGCACGTCTCCCGCAAGTACGCCTCGATCCTCGACGCTCTCCCGACGCTGGTCACCTGGGCGGCGACGGCGTCGAGAAACCCCGACAAGGCGCACCCGCCTGCGCTCGTCTTCCTCAGCGGGCTGGTCGGCGAGGGCGCGTTGCCGACAGCATGGAGCGCCATGACGGCGGCGCACAAGAGCCAGATGGTTTGGTTCCGGTACCTGTACATTACGTTTAGTCGGTACATGCTCATCAACGACTTGCATTTGGAAAAGGTCAAGGCGTAATCTTGGATATCAAAGGAGAGGAGGATGAAGTTGACGGATGCATACTACATATCTTGCATAGTAGCGGCGTAACATGAGGAGATTGCGCGCTCAAGTCTGTATAATACGAGAACAATGAGATCAAAGAAGCACTGGGCCAGATTGGTATCGGCTACATTTAATACAAATATCACGCATTTATTTCACATCACGATTGATGCTACGCAAGTCTATTCGCCAGCACGTAGATGCAATGTTGACAGGTATAGGCAGAGACATGTATTCTTAAATTATGATTTGAAGCCAGAAGTGCGACTGAATCTCGAGCAACATGTCAATGTGGTAGTCATCAATAGCTCGTCATAACATCATGGCCAACATGGCTTGTGCGTAGTATTACCAACACCGTCACCGTCAACTTCGCTTCCTTAGCGCCCTCTTCTCCATTGTGGCAGAGGCCGGATCGCCAACTGCAGGCTGCTGCAACATCCGACTCATGAGCTGGGCTTTGCGCTTCTGCGCATCCGGATCGACATATTCTAGCTGTGTCGCAGGCGGCGGCCTTTCCTCCTCAAATTCGTGTTCCATGTCGGCTCCAATGGCTGACGCTGACCGTAGCGACGCGGCCGCCGGCCCGCTTCCACTACTGGCATTCGAGACGTTGCTGATTGCCCGGCCGAGGATTTGGCGTTTGCGCGGTCGGTGGCTCGAAGCTGTTCCTGCGGCAGCTAGATCCATATCTATGGCTGGTTGCGCCTTGGTTGTATCCAGTAGGCTTGTTAGCTCGGAAGTAAGCCGTTGTCTCTCTGCAGCCCGAGCGGCTCGCCGTGCTTCGTTTAGCTCTTCCTGGTTCTTGCCATCATCGGAGCTGGTGTCGGGGCGGGGCGCTGGAGGGGCGGATGGCGCTCTATTCCCCGGCAGCTTTTCATTCTCGACGTTAGCGATCGGATCTGACTTGTGCCGAGGGAGTTGCGCCCCAAGCGTCTTGGTTGGAGATGGTGACTTGTTCACCGATGCTGATGACAGCTCTGACAGTGACGTGGCTTGTCGAGTTGGCGCTGGCTGTGAGACTGCTGTGACAAAGTCGGCAGATGTTGTGGATTCCTCATGCCGCGCGCTTCTCGTCTTGCTCGGTGGCTTTTTCGGGGTCTCTCTATCGAATGCTGTTGAGTCCATGCCAGCTCCTCCCGGTGGGCGCGATATACTGGATTTCGCAGTCATCTTCTGCGCTGCTGCACTTTCTTCGTCCCGAGGGTTCGTGCTCTGCCCATTTTTGGGTTTGTACTGTGCTCTCAGCTGGGGAAAGATGAAATCCTCATGCGGCACCTTGTATCCAGTATTAATGCATTCCCATAGCCAGTCTGCGGACACAATCGGAACGCCCCATTCCACACCATATCGTAATTTGTCTTTACGTATAGAGTCAAAGGAGCGACACACCAAAAGACTGGTGTCTTTTCGAAATTGCTCCTCAAATTTTGCACCCAATTGCTTTATACTTCGAGAAACCTGGTTGAGCTCGAGTCCAGTAAACGCTGAGCTGCAGATAGTCAAGGAGCTGAACGCAGGAATGGGAAACGACGGGAATGGCCTTCCCAAGACATGGTCATCGGGGTGAAAAAAATGCTTGTTTTGCAAGCACCTTTCAATGTAAAACTCCGTGACAATGTGCAGATTGTTATGCTGCGATTGTGGATGTGTATCAGGCTGTGAGTTTTGGGGCACTATCAGAAAGCGCCAGCAAGGGTCTGCTGTTTGCGAAGTGGCGGCCTCTTCAAGAGAGGCCACGATGATACCGTCGAGGGACAGTAATGTTTGCTGTAAGACATCTGCCTGCTGGGAGCGGAAGCCGTGCATGAAGAATATGCAATTAGCAAAAATACCATCTGGCTGTACCGGAGCTAGCTTTTCTGGCACAGCAGGCTTGCCTCCTCCGCAGCCTTCGTTGAACGAATATTCCTTTGAGTCCGAACGTCCCAAAATATTTTCCCAAAGAGAATTTCTCTGCGAACTGAGTTTCATGCTAGCAGTTTTGCGCAGCTTTCGAACGCCGTCTTCGGTTGTCATCGAGTCGGACGATCTAGATCGCTTGCCAAAGGACTTTCTGCGTGGTATTTTTTTTACCCATGCATCCACACCTTGTTCTTCCGCTGGGAGAAGAGGGTCGAATTTGGCTTCATCCAGGATCATGCCACGCTCGATACTCTGATCAAGCCAGGCAAGTGTCACAGTCCGAACGCCCCAGTTTCTAGCTGCCGTGAACTTTTTACCTTCCGGAGCGCTGACAATCAGATGCGTGCATTTTCTAGTTAAATCTCCGGTGTGTTTAGCACCGTTGGTGGTGATGCGCTCCGCGATCTGATCGCGCTGGTCACCAAAGCCGGTTAAGCATAACAGTAGGGAGTCTTGTTCTGGGGTCGGTTGCCCTTCAAGAGCCGGTTCCCGGCCGGATTTGGCAAGTGGCCGCAGTTTATATCTTTCTTCAAGTTCTCGTAAGTTTATATCGTCGTCGAACTTCCATAGCTGTGAAATCTCGTCGATCCATACAGCGTCCATGGCCTTTATGTCGGGCCGTTCTCGAGCGACATGGCGGTACTTTGGCGTATCATAGTCGCCAACGATGAGATGAGTGACATCTTCCGTAAGGTCGTGCCTATGCACGCCTCCGAGTTCGGCAACCTTTTGCTCTATTTCACTCTGGAGAACTGTTAGTGCAGGTGATCATGAAGGTGACGTAGGAAGCCATACCCGCTGCTCGGTCGGAATACTTGTGCAGCAAACAATGATGCCACGCAACGGTTTGGTCGGATCTATGGAGTAATCGTCATCGGTAGAGTGGTTCAGAGACATGCTGCGGAGCTGACCAAGCTGATTATTGGCACCGCTTGAGATCCTCAAGAGTTGACAAAGTCATATGCGACGACGCGAGCTGGTGGACGCGTTTTGGACAAGCGCCCCCACAGCGGAATTTCAACCAGGAGGGCCCACAGGAGTCTTTGTTGACAGCATTTCGAATATGCAAACTAAACGCCATCAGATAAGTATAAGGCAGGGTATACTTCACTTTCCGATATGCAGTGCTTACCGAAATATGAGTGCAAATTCAAGAAAAGCGTTGCCGATACCTGAGGCTGGTCATGTCACCGAGCTTCAGGCTCGGTGACCGCCTACCGAGGGAGGCTATTGACGATCGGGACGCATGCTAAACAATACCTACACATCTACGTCAGGTTTTTCACGATAGATTAAATTAGATGACGCCCCGACACTCTACGCAGACACCAAAATCGTGCTTGCTCGATTACATTGCCAAGTACTGCTCTCATATTGTTTACATGACAAGGGTACTCCATTGCGAAGTGCTACAGCCTACCCCACATGCCCCTCCAACCTCTTCCACCGGCTCGCCTAGCTTTACCCAAAACCACCAAACCATACAACTTGTGACACCTATCTCTTTGCTTCTTTCGACGCGGCAAGCTCCCGGGCGGCGTTCTTGTCTGCGCTCGTTATATCTTTGCCCCCGAAGGAATCTGCTGCACAGCCGCTTCGCCTCAGCTCGTGCTGTACCAACCGGTCTTTCTGTGCTTCCCTCGTCTGCAACAAACGACACGAAGCTACGAGCTCACGCTGCTGTGGTCCCAACTCGCCCGCCCGACTTTGACTATCCGCCGATCCCGAACTGATACACACATCCAACGCCGGTCTTGCTGTCACCACGATGGCTCCCACTGCTGCGCAGCTCCGGGGCATGGTGAGCCAGTTCACGGCCTTCACAGGAACGAGCGAGAAAACCGCCACCAAAGTATGCTCTAGCCCAAACAAACAGTGATGCTGCCCTCATTCAATTCGCCTGTCGACCTGAGCCCTCATTTCTAGTTCTGATCGCCGGGTCGCAAGCGCTGCTGATGCGAGCCACTCGAACCACCAGTCATCTAAACTATTATGGCGACTGAAGAAGTGTGACACGATGCTAACTAGAGCCCTTGCAGTTTATCAAAGCCTCCAATTATAGAGTCAACGAAGCCATAGATGAGTAAGTCCTGTTCTTTTACACTGCTGGCCAATCCTCTCCATTGGTTGGATGTTGCAAGTGCCAGGTCGGCCATCTTATCTTAGCCGACCCCATCGTATTACCCAAGTCACGTCCGACAAACAACACGACAGTCTCGATGCAAACCACGTTCGTGCCGCGCCTCTGCCACTACATAGGCCAGTCTGTTTGCAGGTGCATGGATCGGGCATGGACGTTGCAATAGCGCTGGAGCACCGCTGAGCACGCTCGACAACCTGGACCAATGCCAGCGGGCCATTGGTGGAGTGTTACCAGACATCTATCCAAGTACGGCCGAGCACCGCCCGACGGGTTGAAACAGGTCCGAAATGCCACGACACTTGCGTGATGCCGGCCCGGCTTTTCTGCTGGTCCGGCTTTTTGCCCATCGCTACATCAATATCCCGCTCTTCTTAACACCTTACATACTCCCAATGCCAACACCTCCACTGGCCAGCACTCCCTCTCCACCCCGGTTCTAAACATACCCGAACAATCGAAACAGCGCTTTGCCAGCTGTACTTTGGCACAATGCGGTTAAAAGGAGTGCGACATACAATCCACTGCAAATTCCAGTCACTGCTGCCGTCCGGGCGTAAATGGGATCCCGGCAGCTCCGATGACCTCGCAACTCATAAGGACTCATGGTACATGCGCCTCGTACACCGGTCGTGACATACTGGCATCTTAAATTGCATCCAAGTGGACGCAGCAATCACGCAGAATTGCTCGGTAGCTGGTTCTGAGCCCCTACTTACATCCGAAACAGGTACTTCCGTAGCCAGGGTCTCTCGAATCAGGCCGCGGGTCTCGATTCCGAATTGGATTCCTTATTCGACAGTTTACGAGGTAAGTAACCCCGGCTGGACTGTCGCTGCATTCTGCTCACAGCTGTTAGATGACAATAATGATACCAAGGATCGCCTCGAATTGACTTCTACCATGAATTATCTTACTACCGATCTCAAGGTCAACATAGAAAATGCCGAACTCTTTGTTGTTTTGGAATTGCTGCAAGCCCCCAGTATCGGCGAGATTTCGCGCAAGGGCTATGTCGAAGGATGGAAGGATAGCGAGTAAGTCTCATCGCATTATGTTTCTCTTCTGTGCTGACATCTAAAGCGTGAACGCCTCTCACAAGGATCACGCCAAGTATATCCGCAAACTCGTCAAGACATTGCCAACAGATACTGCTCTATTCAAAAGGGTATACAAGCACACATTTGTCGCGGGCCGTGAGAAGGATCAAAAATCTCTGAGTCTTGAGAACGCGCTCGTCTACTGGGACATGCTGTTTGCTCCTCCTGGAATGCAGTGGAAGAATGAGCACCGCGACTGGCTGCCACTCTGGAAGAAATATTTGAATGAGAAGTGGCACCACTCCGTGAATAGAGACATGTGGAACATGACGCTCGAGTTTGCTTTCAAAAGCATGGAGGACGATTCTCTGTCCTTCTGGGACGAGAACGGCGCCTGGCCGGGCGCCATTGACGATTTTGTTGCGTGGTGCAAGGCCAACGGCATGAGCAAGTCTGAGCAGATGGAGGTTGATGACGCATAGAAACCGCCCCTTCTGCTCCGAAACCAGAACTTAGCACCAGTGGTAGCCAAAACGCCGCGCCGTAGAAAGCGGTCCAGGCGCTGAGGTGAACCGACTCGTGTCAGTAACAGTTGTAGCCAAATCGGCGGCTGAACATGATGCGCTCCTATCAAGAAGACCAACGGTGATTGCATGACGGTCAGCATGAAGAGTAGTGTGGTGAGAAGCAACAGAGAGAGCGCAAACAAGCATGATAAGTACGTATTTTACACAAAACAGCGGCACGAACGATTTGGCATTACATGGACTTGGAAGCTGCACTCTCACTGAGGCTGCTGTCCTAAAAGGCAATTAGGCAAACGAGCTTATGACTAGATAGTTGGAACTACAATGCCAGAGTCCTTAAACTTAACAGCTAGCCCATGTCACAGGGTCATAAAGAAACGGTGCTGTAAGTGAATATCAAATAATGGTTATAGAATGCTGCTATCCGTAGATCCCCAATGTTTTGGTGTATTGTACAATGGTTGCCAGAGTATGGATCTATAGCCATATCTGCTCGGCCCCCGAGGTTTCGAGTTCATATTGTACACGTCCAGGCTCGTCCCGTCGAAATCATTCTCTGCCGGCGTCTAGAGGCTGGGTGGCGCGCGCGCCCAAGAACGGCTATTTTCCACCGTCTGTTGCGCGAATGGAACCCAAGTCATCCGCGAATTACTTTGCCCCCTTTTCTGTCATATTATGCGTTTATGCCTACCACGTAATTGCCTACGCCTTGCCGCCCTCTGCCCGCCAATTGGGCGCCCCGAAGCGCGATAGGGACTCAAGCTTGCCATCGCCGAGCTTGACGTGGGCGGCGCGGATCATACGTGGCTCAAGACGCATAAATTCGCGCACTTCGTTGTGAAGCTTGGCGGAGGCGTCGTAGCGCACGACAAAGTAGTGACCGTGGTGGTGCTTCATCTGGCGCACCGACACGGGCTTCGGTAGGGAGAAGACGCCCCAGTTGGCGAGGCCGCGGATGACGCCGCCGTTGCGTAGGATGGTGGAACCAACCGTTTTGGCAATTCTGGGCAAAAAATCTCGGGTTAGTTTTCTGTTTCGGAAGACGGAATTGTCGGCTGCGGGATGGACGGCCGTGGTTATCGGATTCGATGAACGTACTCTTTGACATCGGTCACACTGCCGGGTCGTACCTAAAGTCAATTGGTCAGGACCGAGAGAGTAACTAGGAAGTCGAGCAAATACTTACTACTGCTATTAATTCGTAGAGCATTTTGGCGACCGTGTGTGTTGGATCAGTCGCTGCATGTATGTCGATGGAAAGGTACGAGGCTTGGGACCAGAAAAATAGTTAGGCTTGGAGTTACCCCGTAGATTAGCCGGCGCAACCACAGCAGGCGACATCTTGACGTGCATAATGCACTAAGCACTGGAAATGTTACGATTCATTGTAGATGGATTTTTTTATGAATCAATTAGGTTGTCTTATATAGAGGCGTTGCAAACAGAAAAGCCGAATGCAGTTGGCGTTGACATCCGCCTTGTCCCGTCCATAATCCGTGACTATCCTACAACGCCATGCATTAATGTACAATGCGAGTAATTTACAGCTGTTCTTTTGACAATGCTTGCCAGACTCGCCAGGGCAGTCTCCAACCCGCCGGCTTGACTGCGAATGGATCGAAATTGGCCTGTTCTAGCCTTTCCAGAAAGTACGTGGCCGGCCCCGCTTCCAGCAGCACGCGGAATCCACGATGCAGGTCCCTCGCTCTGTCACTCTCCTCTTCTGCCTCGTACACGTGCGCACCCTCCCCCTCGTGTTCGAATTCGTGGCCTGCGTCCTCGCCAGCTCGTAGCCGTTTCAGCATTTCTTGCGCCGTGATGAGGTGGTCGTTGGCGCGCGTGGCGACTTTGAATACGGCATCTTGTAGTCCTGGTGCATTGGGCCCCTGGCGAAAAACCTCCTCCTCCTTGACACCTTCCTCGGCCATGATGTCGAGCGGCAGCAGCAGCGAGGGGTCCCGTGTGGGCGGAACGTCGCCGCTTGGCGTCTTGATGGGCGCGGGGGGCGCAGCTAACAGCGGCACGCCGCGCAGGACGGCGACGATGCCGCAGGCTTTGCCAATGTGGCTGGCTAAATGGTCCACGTCCATGGACCGCAGGCCCAAACTCGCAAGAGTCGCATACATCATGGTAGAGTAGGTGTTCTCGGCATAGTCTTCTAGTGTGGCGAGACTCGTAAACGGTCGGTTATCCATGTGCTTCTCGCGTGTGCGGATGAGTCGTGAAATCCAGAACTTGATCGACTTCTTGCTCGAAGCGTCGGCAAATTGGTCCATGAACAGTAGCGCCTGGTGCAGCAGGATGCAGATGGGCTCGCGCGGCGGCTGTCCGGCAAAGGTCTTCTCGATGGACTCTTGCCAAAACTTTATGCGCATCAGGCCAATGGTTGGGTTGGACACAATGTCGGGAAGGCGGACGAGCTCGAGGTTGAGCGCACGCAGGGCCGTGTACATGTCCTGCGCCGGTTGCGCGAATCGCCGGATGAGGTGTGCATCGTAGTCGCCTTTTCTGTTTCATATATATCAGCAATGGAGTGCCACCAATTGGGCGCACGAAGCACGAGAGTGTGGCATACTCTAATTCCGTTGCGCAGTACTTGCGGGCACTGGCAATGTCAGCTTTTGTGATGTAGGTCCGGCGCGCGGCCGGGCTGCAAGCAAGGCGCCGTAGGCCGTTACATAGGATGCGTGGTCTATTCATATAGACACCCGGGGCTGCGAGACGGGTTTATGGATGTCGTCGTCGCGGATGATGCTGGCCAATCGTCAACATGGCATTTCCAAGAAATCGAGATGCGCCACAGGAGCTCAAAATATTTTGTCTAGCGATCCGAGTTAGGTAGCTCCGCCCCGCTAAAGCGTCGCCGCAAGCCACTGTGACGCGGTTACCCAAAAGCGCCGCCAAGTCGCGCCAGGCACTTTACCCGTCGCGTCTCCCAGCGAAGACTCGACTCTACGAAACTTGCAATTCACATCTCGAGGTGCGAGCCCAATGTGTTGGACGGCGCCATGGACTTTGCAAACTCACAGGAACCCCCAAATAAGAAGCGGCGGTTCTTTACTGACTCGGATGAGCTTTCAGACCCAGTACTGGTTCCGAACGCCAATTCAAGAGTCAAGACAGAAAACGGCAGCGACGCCACACCCTCTGAGAATACCATCTTGTCGAATGCCAGTCATGGAACCGCCAGCTCGTCTGGCGAAGGTGCCGTTTCGTTCGATATTGATACGTTCGAAGCCTTTGTTGGTGAGAAGGTGATGGAGGACATTGTCGCCGTCCTCCGTGAACAGAGCAATAATAACATGGAACGTGCGGTCAACATGTACTTGGATGGCGCGTACAAAAAGTTTCTGAAGCCATTGACTATCAAGAGCTCGCCATTACGACCGCCGAATGCAGCTGAACCGAGCAGAACGCCGGCACCGACACCGCGTAGTATGCCGACTGCACGCTACATTGGCGCCTTCGGTGTAGAAGGCTGGGCGACCCGCAGCGGCGCAAACGTCCTGAAGCACGGCGAGACTGTGAGAATAGAACGACAAAAGATTCGACCTCCTGCACCCCCGAAAACCAAGGCAAAGCTGGGCGTACCGGTAACCCCAGTACGAAACACTACGGCTGCATCGCGACGAATCGACGTAATTGTGCGCTTCACGAACGATAGTGGCATGGAGATTGGCCGGCTCGCGAAAGATACGGCAAACTGGGTCTCTACACTTATCGATCAAAAAATCTGCAAGTTTGACGGAACCGTTGTTTATGCGCCAGATAGGTTACGGACAAACGACACAATATTTCTCCAACTCAAATGCTCTCTCCTCAACTCTGCTTTCTACAATCGAAGCTTCCAGCTTGCCGATGACCGTCCCCAGGCGTTCTTTGAACAAGCCGAAACCACTGACGAAAAGAATCTGCGTCTGCGGCAGGTCGCACTCGTAAGACTATTTCAGGAGATTGGTCTGCAGCCGACTGTTGCCAACGCGGCCGCTAACGACGGTCGCCAGGACCTGTTGAAAGCGGCAGAGATGGACGAAGAAAAGCAAGCGGACCAGAAAAAGCTTGGTACGACCAAGGACTCAGATTCGCCGGCATCAGACGATGCTGAAGAGGGCAAAGAACTAGAGCAAGATCAGCTTGACGCACTATACAAGAAAGCGCAGTCGTTCGACTTTAGTACGCCGGAAGAAGATCCAGCTGAGGCCTTTGCCATGACACTGCGCCCCTATCAGAAGCAATCCCTGCATTGGATGATGGCCAAAGAAAAGGATGCGCGAAGCAATAGAGAGCCATCTATGCACCCGCTCTGGGAAGAATACGTCTGGCCTGTCAAAGATCATGACGACAAGGTCTTGCCCGTGATTAACGACGTCACGAGGTTCTATGTCAACCCATATTCTGGCGACTTGTCACTTGAGTTTCCTGTACAGGAGCAACACTGTCTGGGCGGAATCCTCGCCGACGAAATGGGTCTCGGCAAGACAATCCAGATGCTCAGTCTTGTGCACTCCCACAAGTCAGAGTTTGCTCGCCAAGCTCGTGCTTCTAATGGCGGCATCGCAACGGTGAATCAACTTCAGCGCCTTGGTTCTTCTTCTTCGACCATGGTTGACGCCCCGTGCACCACACTGGTTGTGGCGCCAATGTCCTTGTTGTCACAGTGGCAGAGCGAAGCTGAAAAGGCTTCAAAAGAAGGCACCATGAAGATAGAGCTCTATTATGGAAATGAAAAGACGAACAATCTGCAAGCGCTTTGTAGCAGCTCTAACGCTTCAATGGCGCCAGACGTGGTCATCACGAGCTACGGAGTCATCCTTTCCGAATTCAGCGCCATCGCCGCAAAGAATGGCGACAAAGCCTTCCATAATGGTATCTTTTCTCTCAACTTCTTCCGCATCATACTAGACGAAGCGCACCACATCAAGAACCGATCGTCAAAAACAGCCAGGGCGTGTTATGAGATTTCCGCAACGCATCGTTGGGTGCTGACTGGTACTCCCATCGTGAATAAGTTGGAGGATTTGTTCAGTCTGGTACGCTTCCTCGGTGTCGAACCGTGGAACAACTTTTCATTTTGGAAAACGTTCATCACTGTGCCGTTCGAGTCTGGCGATTTCGTTCGGGCGCTCAATGTCGTGCAGACCGTGTTGGAGCCGCTGGTGATGCGCCGCACGAAAGATATGAAGACGCCAGACGGGCAACCATTGGTACCGTTGCCGCCTAAGCAGGTTGATGTGGTGGAAGTTGAGCTCTCCAAGACTGAGAGAGACGTCTACGACTACATTTATAACCGGGCGAAACGAACATTCAACCAAAATGTGGAAGCTGGAACTGTGATGAAGGCTTTCACGACCATTTTTGCCCAAATTTTACGCCTGCGACAGTCCTGCTGCCATCCGATTCTTGTGCGAAACAAAGACATTGTGGCGGATGAGGAAGAAGCCGGTGCAGCAGCAGACGCCAATACTGGGTTTGCCGATGACATGGACCTAGAAAATTTGATCCAGCATTTTACCGCCGACATAGAGGAGGCTTCCAAGGACAACCAAGCATATGGTGTCAATGCACTGAGCGAGATCCGCGACGAGTCGGAGAAGGAATGCCCTTTTTGCTTTGAAGAGCCCATGAACGACCAGACAGTGACGGGCTGCTGGCACTCTGCGTGCAAAAAGTGCCTTGTGGACTTTATGAAGCACGAGACGGACCGCGGCGTGGTTCCGAAATGCTTCAGCTGCCGCGCGCCGCTCAACTTCCGGGACCTCTTTGAAGTTGTCAGACACGATGACGAAATAGACGTGTCCACAGGCAAGCCACGCATCAGTCTCCAGCGACTTGGTATGTCGTCTTCCTCATCCAAGGTGGCTGCCCTCATCAGCCAATTACGCGCTGTGCGCAGAGACCGCCCAAATATGAAATCAGTCGTCTTTTCCCAGTTTACCTCGTTTCTGAGTCTGATTGAGCCGGCCCTCACTCGCGCCAACATTAAATTCCTGCGTCTCGATGGCAGCATGGCGCAGAAAGCACGCGCTGCCGTGCTCAACCAGTTTACCGACAAGCAAGGCTTCATGGTGCTGCTCATCAGCCTGCGGGCCGGCGGCGTCGGGCTCAACCTGACGAGCGCAGGACGCGTCTTCATGATGGACCCCTGGTGGAGCTTCGCGGTCGAAGCGCAAGCCATTGATCGGGTGCACCGCCTGGGGCAAGAGGACGAGGTACAGGTCAAGCGCTTTATTGTGAAGGAGAGCGTAGAGGAGCGGATGTTGAAGATTCAGGAGCGCAAAAAGTTTATTGCGACGTCGCTGGGCATGATGAGTGACGAGGAGAAGAGGGTGCAGCGCATCGAGGACATGAAAGAGCTGCTTAGTTGAACAAGGCTGCAAAGATTTCTGAGTTTGCATGGGAGAGGCGTCTGGCATTTTGCGGCGTATTTGTTTGGTAGTCATGACGGAGTTTAGACGATGTATAATATCGAGTACATGATACGATGGCACTTTTGCTACCAGTCCCCGTTGCGCGTGAGCCAATTGGCATACGTCGTGGCACGAACTTCCAATAGAGTTGAAAACCTGTGGCAGAGATTTTTCTATTATTTCTATTTCTTTTGTATCTATTTCTTTCAATTTTCTATCCTCGCTCTAGCCATTTACAGGACAACCTCGGTAGTGGCCGCCTTTTCGCGGTCATCGCCGAAAATGTTGACGTTCCAGCTCGGGTTATACGTGTAGGGAATGTTGAAGCGGTGCTTGCTGTCCTTGCCAATCTTGTTGAGGCGGTCAATGTCCTCTTGTTCGAGGTGGATTTCCTGAAAATTCTCGCGGATGCGCGCGGGCGTGACCGACTTGGGGATGACGGTGTGGCCGCCGACCTGGGCCCAGGCCAGCAGGACGTGGGCCGGGGTGACGGTGCTGCGGCCCCCCTTGGCGGCGGCCGTGAGGCGCTCGGCGACGGCCTTGACCTCGTCGTGGGCGATGAGAAGCGGCGCGCCAATGGTGTTGTTGCCAAAGGCGGAGTAGGCGGTCAGGATAATGTGCTTGTCGGCGCAGTACTTGACGAGGGCTTCGTCGAGGAGGCGCGGGTGGCGCTCGACTTGGTTGACGGCGGGGGTGACGCCGGTGGCCTTGATGACGGTCTCGAGCTAAAAGAAAAATGGGCAAGGTTGTTAGCAAAGGAGTAAGGGGGTTGCGTATTGCGGGGGATTAGAGAAGAGGAGGAGGGGAGTGGCCATACGTGGTTGATGGTAAAGTTGGAGACACCGACGGCGCGGGTCTTGCTCTTGGGAAGCTCGGTCACGGCTACATCTGTCAGCAACATGTTACAAGAGCGGATGATCTGTGGTCTTTTTACCCTTCCAGGTCTGTGTGATGGAGGTTTTCTTGTCCAGCTGGAGGACACCGCTAGCGTCCTTGGGAAAGAGCCCGGAGCCGTGGGCAAAGGCGACGGGCCAGTGAATGAGGTAAAGCTAACCAGTTGTCAGCATCTTAAAATCAATTCGCCCCCCCCCACCCCTTGATTGAGGGCTCTCGCGTGTCCAAATGGGAACCGCCAGATTAGTGACATACATCGAGGTACTCGAGGCCGAGCTCCTGCAGTGTGTCGTCGAGGGCGGCGGCCACATTTTCAGGCTGGTGGCTGTCATTCCACAGCTTGGAGGTGATGAAGATGTCCTCGCGCTTGAGGCCGGGGACGTCGGCCAGCGCGCGCTTGATGCCCTCGCCGACCTCGCGCTGGTTGCCGTAGACCTTGGCCAGGTCGAGGTGGCGGTAGCCGGCCTTGAGGGCCTCGTAGACGCCGGCGCCGACTTCGCCGGGGGCGGCCTGCCAGGTGCCGTAGCCGAGGCCGGGGATCTTGGCGCCGGTGTTGAGAGTGACGGTGCGGCCGGAAGACATTGTTGGTGGGGGAGTTGTAACGGGGAGTCGGAAAGTTGCGCGAGATGGGGGGCAAATATAGTTGGGAGAGAACGAAGGAGCGGGCAACAAGTTGTGGGAAGAGAAAGGGGATCGCGAGGGCTTTTTAAACTTGTCAACTCACCTGATTGTTGGCAGCTATGGTGGGGGAGGGGCAAGGAATGACGACACGGGGCTACCATTGCACGATGCATACGCCAATTGCCGTACAGATTAGTTAGACCAATTGCATAGGCCAAATGCAAAGTAGTTTCCCCTTTTGGTGGTACTGAGGGGTATTGTCTCCAGTTTATGGGCGATTGTGATTGCTGCATTAATAATGGCCGAACGGGGTTTGATCCGCATTGCATTCTATCTTGTTCTGTTGTCTGAGAAGCCGAATTTCCGCTAGCAGACGGTTAGTGTCTTATTATTGGTGCGGGTAGGGTCGCCCATCCGTCATCAGGGTTCTTGTGCGCCACATAACTAGTGTAGGTTTGGGATTTATACGTCGCATATTTTTTTCTTCACAGCGGTGCTGTTGTCCACGCTAGAGCAACATGTAGTTGAATATACTTGTCCAGCGGATATCAACAAAAGTAGTTAGTTATGCCTTCTCTTCGCCGTTCTTCCATGGAAGAACCACGGTCAATCTGTTAGTCTAAGATTAAGAATACTAACAAACAGTCTTAAAAGTAAAGCATTATCACATTCTCAGCCATAGTTACTATGACTATCAAATCTCAATGCAGAGGAATATAGTACATCGACAAGCACCCCCGCCCGTGTGTCTGCGTTCCACAACAGTATCGTGGGGGTGACGAACACACCTTGGCAGAGAACGAACTGAATTATCCACAATCCCATTCAACTGCCCAAATCAACTCTATTCTTAACGCCGAAAAGTGTTCTACCCCAGGCGGATTTTACCCATTGAGTCACACCGAGCGTTGCGCTCATGCAGAATGGCAAGGCGGCCTTCTCTCCATCGTGTTGGGACGATTTTAGCTTGATCAACTTTGTCGATCCGACACGCGAGTCAGTGTAGTAGGCCGCCTCGGGCCCCAGCAAGCTGGGTCGGAGAAGCCCAAGCATGGCGTGCTGTCAACGTGTTTTGCACAATGTGGATCGCGGCGAGAAATTGGGGCTTTTTCACATTGAATGAGCGCGTTGATGATGATGATGAATGCGACGTACGCATCGCCGCATCACACGTTGCATACGAGAAAACTCGATTTCTGCGGTGACCGCTAGTCACAGCAGTGAAAGTCGAGGAAACCTTGGTATATTCTCCGAATGGAGCCATGCCTGCCGAGGCGTCCTGACAGACTCTCTCTGGCGGAAACACTTTAAAATTCAAACTGTTCAAAACCCAAACTGTCGCGCCCGCTTCTTCCGCATAACCAAAATCATGGAAAGCGGTGATAAAGAAGCTCCCGGAGAGCAAAATTTCTGACAAAACGTATACTACACGAAGCAGAAAAAAATCTTGTACACAAGAAGCGAAGAGGCTAAAGCTTGGTATAACCAAGCTCGCTGTCGTAAAGTCCCCCCATTCGTCGTCATTCATAAGTTGGCCATGGTTAGCCATGTGTCCGTTTCCCCCTTTGCTTATATCAATCCTATTTCACGCCGCTTCCGGCGCAAATTTAGGCCGGTGCCTCTTCAGCGGCAGGAGCATCTGCCGCCGCCGCCGCCGCCTCTGGTGCGGGCTCTGCCTCACCGTCATGGTCCGACGCGGCTTTGCTGCTCTTTGAGCTCTTTGTGCTCTTGCTGCTGCTCGAGCGGCGCCGCTTGCGGCCCCCCGAGCACCGGACCGTGTCGCGATACACCCAGAGAAACGCAAACACGCCGGCGAGAAACACGGCGAGCACCACGCCCACAATGACGCCGATGCTCGTGTTTGTGTTTTGGAGAGGGTTGTCTGAGAATTGCCGTTTATCGACGAGTCCCGCGACGACGATGCCGCCGCCGACAGCCTCGGCCGCCCGCGGCGGCTCGTCCGCCGAGCTCAAGCCGCGCGGGATATACATGCACTCCCGCTTACACCTGGCCTAGCCGGAGAGAGAGAGAGAGAGAGAGAGAGAGAGGATGTGCTTGAGAGCGGCGGGCGGCAAGCGGCGGACTGCCTTGCCTCTGTGCGCGGTTTGAGGTTGGCGTGGGAAAAAGAAGGGAAGTGGAATGTAATTTATCCAGACGGATAACTACTAAAAAGGGAAATTTATGCAAGGTAAAGTACAATCGTCCATGGCCAGGCTTTGCTTTGCCACCCCGGCAAGAACGGGGGGGGGAGTTGGGCCACGCCCATTGTCGCGGACGGGGCGGCCATTATATCTACCCAACGGGCCCTTGACCCCGGGCATCACTTTCGGCGGAGGGTAAAGAGCGTGCATCACAGTGCCCCCGGCACGTTGGGAACGTGGCGCGGGGGGGGGGGGGGGCAGAGTGCGGCAGCCCGCATGAGCGAATGGCTGGGGCGCCCGTCGAACAGGTGGTGGTGCTACAAAGGGGTCTAGATGAGCAACACGAATTCGGTGGCCATTGCATATGCAGTGAACGAGTTTGAGTTGAAGGACGACAAAGCTGGGATGTAGAATGCTGCGTGTCATGATCCCACGACATGCTAGTTAGTTAGTGACAAGGTGAACTTTTCAGAATTGCAGCTTGCATATGACGTAGCTGGGCCTCGCTCGAGGCACAAGTCGTGTAGCTTTTCATCAAGGCTATGGGGCTGTAAAGCTCCCTATCAAGGTCACACATGGTTTTTTTTTTTTTTTTTTGATGCCATTTGTACTCTTGTGCCATTTTATCCAGTCATTTTTCTTATGCTTTCCATTCAACTTACATGTTCTCGCCACAGGTGTAGGTAGGCAGCATGTGATCTTGCACGAGCAAAAACCTTGGGAGGTAGATGCCCGAGCGATTTCGGCCTCAGCATTTTCTGCCGGCAGTTTTTTTCAGGTTTTTTTTTTTTTTTTTCCTTCTTTTCTTCTTCCAATCCGGAAACAGCCCAGAATGAGGTCCCTCGGGAGCTGGGAAACGGCTGCGCGAGGAATGGCCCGTTGCGGGGGCATCGGGCTGCATGCAGGACAACTCAGCAACGCCCGACGACTCAACAACGCCCAACCGGCCGACTTTTCCGTACAGGTTAGAGATGCTGCTCTAGCCGCGGTACATGCGCACAGAAACTGTCGAATAAATATACAGGAATTAAGTTAGACTTTGAGCGCGCTCTCATTATCAATCTCACAGTGGGTATCATGCTCTGTGCACATGTACACAATTCGCTTGCGACTTACATGGCACAAGAAGTGGCAACGACACCGACACCGACATTTTGCTGTCTCTCCTTATGGTAAGAAATCTGTTAATGCGGGCTATAAATCCACTTTAGAGTCAGTTTGTTTCAAGTACGATGGGAGGTTCTTTCTGAAAAAGTGTACAATTTAGGGCGGTTCGGGGTACTTGTACAATGGTGCGCTGACCACCATTGCATGCGGAGTAGAAGAGGCGGGACATGGTGTAATTTCGTATACCAAAAGCAAAAAAAAAAAAAAAGGAAAAAAAGGAAAAAAAAAAGGGAAAACAAAAGGAAAAAAAAAAAAAAGAGGCGAGCTCGGCAGATTTCAAAGACGCCCTATACTTCACGGAGTGCTTCCGTAGTTCAAAGTGGCAGCCGGTGTGCTGCGGTCCGTCTGTACGCGCTGCCGAGAAGGCCCGGAGCGGTTACCACACGGATGCAAAGAACTACATACCAAGGGAAGCAAACAGAGGAAATAAAACATGCTCACTCCCCTCAGCCACACCGTCGGGAAACCGTCGGCCAACGTCCTTGCATACAGACGCAGCACACGAGTACCGCCCCGCGCCATGCAAACCGTTCAGGCAGCAACTACTTGCCACACTTTGCCACAGGTTCCCGCCTCGACTTGACGCTGTAGTTCATGCTTGTCACTGATTGGTGACCAGTAAAGTATAATCTCCGACGGTCCTATCGACGTGTGTATGGGATGCAGGTGGCTTGACGGCAGGGGGGTGAGAATGCCAGCTGTGCTCGACGGCCTAGCAAAAGACCATCTTGTTCCAGCATCACCAGGCAATACCCATCTTCGTACCAAATACTCCAATTATTGGAGACCTCGCTTACTCGGCAAGATGCTCCCGAAGAAGAAGACGTACATGATTGCTCAGTGCTCCGGCGATTTCAAGACCATCATGTTCGACCAAAGTGGCTGAAGCGTTTGTGGTATTGTGCAAAAGTCCCCATGGGCTATCCGGGCCGAACACGGCAGAGGAGATTTGTGACTGCATCCAGACAGCTAATTGTACAAGTTACTTTCATAAGAAATGAATTAGAAGAATTTACGATATGATGAATTAAATCTCATGTGCGAGGCCAATCAGCAACACAGCATCCTGCAGATCATATCCACCTGCAAAAGGTCCCTTATTAGCCTCTACTTCGATTGGGGCGACTCTTCTCGAGGGCCATTTTGCCGAACCTTTGTGCATCACTGAGAGTATTGCTAGCCCGACCCAGCTTTTGGCAAAAACCCGATCGCCATGGAAATACTACCCACCATCATTGCCGCGGCCGCGACCAGCGCATGCCGCCTCCCCTTTATCGCCCAGAGCGCCCTCGGCCAGCGCCTCTGCCCCCGCGCCGCCGTCGTCGTCGTCGACGACGACGAGGTACAGGACCTGGCGTGGCGGCTTTCGCCCACCTCGCAGATCCTCTTGCCCGGCGACGAGGGCTGCTTTGAGGCTTCGCGCCGATGGAGCGCCTTTGACGAGCCGAGGCCCGGCATCGTCGTCATTCCCGGCGTGACGTCGGACGTTGCGAAAACGGTAGGGGAGGCCATATTCCGGGATAAAACGCAAAACTTTTGTCATGGAAGGAAGCTTTTTTTTTTTTTTTTTTTTTTTGGCTGAGTGAAACTCCACTAATAAGTTCAATACGCAAATGATCATGGCACGCCGTTTCTGGCCATTGGCGGCCAGCATGGCGCGACCAGCACCCTCGGTAAGCTCCGGGGCGGCATCGGAATCGCAATGAGCACTCTTGACAGCATCGAGCTGTCCGCAGACGGCCAGACGGCCAAGCTAGGTGGCGGCGCCCTCTCCAAGACGGCCATTGACGCCCTGTGGGAAGCCGGCAAGCAGACGGGTACGACGCCCCCTCCTCCCACTCCTCCTCCCCCTTCTCGCAGGCTTGCTAACAGCTGGGGGTCTCGACGTGTTAGTCACTGGCACCTGCGAGTGCACCAGCCTGGTCGGGCCCGGCCTGGGCGGCGGCCACGGCTGGCTGCAGGGCCGCCACGGGGCTCATCGCCGACCAGTTCGTCTCCATGGACGTGGTGCTCGCCGACGGCTCCTCCGTGCGCACCACCGTCGACGCGCACTCGGACCCGGACCTGGTGGTGGGCTCTGCGCGGCGCCGGCCACAACTTTGCCATTTGTCACGTCCGTCACGCTGCGTGTACACGACATTGCGCACCGCGACTGGGCGCCGCGCCACCATCATCTTCTCTGGCGACAAGGTCGAGCGCGTCTTTCAGACGCTCCACGACACCATCTTCAACAACGACGCGCAAGACGTCGACGTCGTCGTCGTCGTCGTCGTCGTCGTCGTCTGGTCGTACTTTTTGCGAATCCCCGAGCTCGACGCCGAGGACCCCGTCGTCGTCGTCGTTTACCTCTTGCAGGGAGGCGTGCAGGCCGTCGACGCCCCGTCAGGGGGCCGCGCTCTGGGCGCTCGGTCCCTTGAGTGTCGAGGACCGGCCGGGCACGTACCGCGACCTCGCGGCGTGGACCATGATTTCAGCCGCCGACGCGCCGTGTCAGAAGCTCGGCGCCGCCAACCTGCGCTTTCCGCTCTACCTCGATGCATACGACGTCAGCGCAGTGCAGCGTGTCTACGACCAGTTTGCCGCGGCGCTGCGCGAGACGCCCGCCTTTGCGCAGTCCATGTTTCTGTTTGAAAACTAGCCTGTGCAGGGACTGCGCGCGCTCGCGCTGCAGAGGACAGCGCGTTTGCGTTTCGCGGCGACAGCATCCTCGTGGCGCCGCTCATTAACTTCCCGCCAGGCGACAAGGACGCGGCGCGCAAGGCGGTGGTGCTGGGCGAGGCGCTGAGGGACACGCTGCATAATGCGTCGCGACGCGAGACTCGGCACACGTATGTGAATTATGCGTTTCGCGATACAAGTGAGGAAATGTATGGCACCGAGGGGTGGCGCCGCGAGAAGCTGGCGCGGCTCAAGGCCAAGTATGACCGCATGGGCGCTTTAACTTTTATAACCCCGTTGTCTGAGTTGTACGTTATGATTGACTTGCATGAATACATACCATATATATTAATCAAGTATCAGTGAGAATCTTATCTAATGTGTGAAGATTAGATCGTAACTAATGGTCTTGCTTGTCCTCCTAACGAAGCCGCCTTCACAAGCATCTGGGGCAGCATTTGCTCTCCCACATTGGTATGGCCAGAGCCAGCAACGCAAACCCGAAGATGACAGTGAACCAGGCACCCATTGTATTCATCATCAAATACGTCAGCGGGCTCGCCACCAGGCTACAGGCAGTTACTGTTGTGGCCAGGTACAAAAAGGCGGTAGACCTACGGGTTAGTTAGTGAAGGCATGCAACCGTGTTCGGCTTCGCGTAGAGGCGTGTGGGAGGGCGGTTAGGAAAAGTGTAAAGTATGTATGAAGATCTCAGTACCTGTATGCTTTTGTCGAAATGTCTGCGATGACGGTATATGACATGGCAGAGAGTGTCAATGTGCCGCCACCAATGAGCATGAGTATCGGTGCGAGCCACCTCAATCTGAGAGAAAACGTTTCGGGATATCGGCCTAGACGCGCTGAGTAAATGCGCCCTCAAACGTGGCCGGGCAGGTTATTCAGGTACTCACAAATGACAATGGTCAAGAGCGTGGAAAGAACACCGCCAACGCTAGCTAGCAGGATAACTGCCCTGCGTCCGTACTTGTCAGCGGCCAGGCCAAAAGGTACGCCGACTATAAGACTCGGAATGAGGCCAAAGGTGAGCTCCCAGCCGCCAATCAGGGCCAGCTCTGACTGGACCTGACTATCCTTGCAGCGCGGATCGGACGCTGGATCTGGGACTGCGCCAAAGATGTTTCTGCAAATGATGGCCTCACTTATCTCATTCAGCGGGGTGTCAATCATGCTGCTTCCAGCCATGAAGCACAAGAACAGGAGCAAGCATGGAGATAGAAGCATAAGTCTCTGGGCTGTCGTTCGATCGTCGTCCTCGTCGGCTACCTGCCCCGTTGGAGCAATTTAATCTGTGTGCTCCTGCCGTTCATGTAAGAGGGGCTCGCTCTCGGTATAAGCTGCATCGATCGAGGGCATTTTCGGGCGTGAACAAGAGCGTTTTTTGCCGCTTCTCTGGAAGGTACTAGGGCGATTTGTTTTGTGCGAGCGCAGTGCTACTACTGTACAGCATAGGTTTTCTCGAGGAAATGGCGAGCCTTGAACAAAGCATTGTTGGCTACTTATAACAACACCACCACCTTTGGTACAGGCTGGGGAAGGCTACGCCAAGCCATTTTGAGCTAGCGTCAGGTGGCAGCGGAGCTATTGAGCCGAAGTGCACAAACGGCCCCTGCTTTACGGGTACACGGGCCCACGGCACGATAGGACCACTTTTATCCATTTGGCATCTAATAAGGCTCTTCCTGTTGCCAGAAGAATAACTATTTATTAGCACGCGTCGTTTCAACTTTTACACAATCACCAAGTTGAAATTTGTTCCTTGTTCATGCAAAAAACTCTAAAAATCTGATTAATTACAGCTCCATGATAAATTTCGGTCCGTTTCCAGGCTTTACCTTCATCTCTGCCTCGTCCATAAACTCCGACATTTCCACACGCAGCTTGGGCGGCTCCTTGATGCCCCCATCCAACGCCCGCTCAAATAGCACCAACGCAAATTTGGACTCTTCATTCGCCACCATCACATCGCCTCGTCCCGCATCCAAGACGCAAAACATCCGCGGCAATAGGCCACATGTCGGCACCTCCTGCACGAATTCGAGACGGGGATGCGCGCCGTCAGTATGGACGCGCAGGTGAGCGATGCTATCGGAAGTCCGTCCCGTGAGGCGGTTGGTCACGTAGAGGTGCTTGTTGTCCCGGAGCAGCTCTAGGTGGCCCGCGCGTGCTGTGGCGACTGACGGGCCGCCAGGTCCAAATGAGCACGTTTCTGATACTCGTGTGAAATAGAGTGTAGAGTCTGTGTAGCGCAGCGCGTATACGACGATGACGTTGGCAAGCTCGCAGAGTAGAATGTAATGCGTCGCGGGCGAGGCGCCGACTGGATAAAACGCACCATGCCGGGGACCACTACCGGGCGGCCCAACTGTGACGCGACTCGATATTGTAAAAGCATCGTCCTTGGAGTCAAGAACGAGAATCTCATCAGTGCCGAGGTCTAGCACAGCGTAGAAGCGTCCTGTCGGGTCCAGAAGCACCTGATGCGGGTGCGGCGCGTCCTGTATGTGCGCTACAGGACCAGGCTTTCCATCGGAAACGATGGTCTTTTCCAACGTGACTCCGTCAGAGACATCCCAGACGTCAACGGCGCCGCCGGCAAACGCAGCGCCCAGCAAACGCTGCTTGTCCTGGGAAAAGGCAAGGTACACTGCGCCGGGACTAGCGGTGTCGACCGTCAGTATCTGCGAAAAGGGTGTATCGGGAAAAGGGTCCAAATGGAAGCGGTGGAATTTATGGCTGTCTTCGTTCACAATGTACACGAGGGAGCGGGCGTGGTCCACTGCGAGCCACGAGGGGCAGCCGGGAATGGCGAGGTCGTGGATGATGGCGAACTTGTTGGCAACAGCGTCGTAGGTGGCCAGGTACACGTGGCCAGGGCGAGCTATGAGCAGCTTTGCCATCATGTCCAGTTTCTCTAGTTATATCCTGTTTATCTGATAAAAGAAGAGGTCGAAATGTCTGTTTCGAAAACGACGTGGGCAATCACCGAGATGGTGGGGTATGGTAGGCACATAGCTCGTCTATACCTCAACCAGAGCTTATCTGACCCCGAGTGGGGTAAAAAGTATAAAGGCGGTAAGTAGCTCTAGTATATACCTAGTGTGATTATTACTAAGGGA
>JARJPP010000502.1:0-18610 GCA_030782485.1 Beauveria brongniartii
TAGCTAGGCTAATAACCTTAATAAAGGTCTTATTATTATAAGGTACCTTAAGAGTAATTATAAGGGCTTATATTATAATATCTATCTAGTAAACTATTCTTATTACTAAAAGAGGGGTAATAAGAAGGAAAAAAGGGGAGGTTACCTAGTAAATTAGGTAGGCTAGGCCCCCTATATCCTAAGGGTGGCCTGTGCCCTGGTCAGACATGACTTTTAAAAGCGACCTCCGTAGTGTTACCCGCTGTTATTATGTTGGGGGGGGGGGCGTGGGGGCTAACTGTCCCGTCGGTGGCGCACGTCCCTTCGGCACAAAGCACAGTATGCGTGCGTTTGGAACATGCACGACGGCAGAAATCAGCGCGGGTAAACAATACACGCAATGCGAAGACGGCGCTTTGACGAGCATGACGGGCAGCAATGCAGTCGACAGTGGCGGAGTCGCTGGCTCTTATCCGCCATGCAACTGATCGGGCGGCAGGCAATCGGCTTCTTCGTAGAGGTCGACATCCAACTATTGAATATGACGAGATTTACGGCGGATTAGCTTTGCGGGACGTTGGTATCGGAAATCTAATCTCGGAACAGTACGGAGTAAATTGATGAAGAAGAGGAGAGGAGAGGAGAGGAGTAAACGGACAACGGAGTTTCTTTGGCCGAACTGCAGAGAAGGCCCGGAAGAATTTTCCGTCGGTTGAAATGGCATCAGCGTCATGGGCGGGGCAATTCGACCTTCATCCCACCAAAGTCCCCCGCCAACCGCCAACCTCGGACAAGGTCAGCAGCACTCGCCAGAGATTGTATGTGCAAAATAGTGGGCAAATTCAAAGATGGAACAGCCTGAGAGTTAGTCATCGGTCTATCCTTTACCGGATATCATGCCGTGGCACTAGTGACTGGCCTTTTGCGCCCCAAATAGAAATTATCTAAAACACAACCCATGCTCTCTGGCTGCTGCCATCGGATGTAAAACCGACGCGACGGTGAATTTCAATTTCCAGGGTCCCCTCTCGGCCATTTCTCCAAAGAAACAGTACTTAAATTCCCCCTCTCTAATCACTTGATGTTTGGCTTAAGCGTTGTTCATCTCAACTGCGTCCTTACCACCAGCTTGCATTCCATCTTGGCTCGTCACAAGTCATTGCCAGTAATAGGCCGTACCCCATCTCCCGCTCCTCTGCGACCACCACCACCACCACCACCAGCGCAGAGCTTCTTTTTTGCACCTCCTCCATCATGTCCGCCGCGCTGACCAAAATTCGACATTCTTGGTCCCGAAAAAGAATGCCAGAACCCACAAACACAAAAACCATGCGCGATTCATCGGATTCTGCAGAGACGGAACCAGCACCCGACACCAGCATTACGACCCAGCCGCAGAGACTTCACACTACATCACCGCAAGTCAACACGCAGCCGGCCAACGAACAGGCTATCAAGCACTACCAACCCCTCCGAGGTCGCGTTTTTGCCATCACTGGTGGCGCCAGCGGCATCGGCCTCGCGACGGCCAAGATCCTTGCACAGCGCGGCGCCACCGTGTGTATAGCCGACGTCGATCCAGCTGCGATGAAAGCTGCCACAGACTATTTCGCCGGCCAGGGCGTGGAGTGCGATGTTGATCGCGTGGATGTTTCGAAACGTGCACAAGTTGATTCCTGGATTATGGGCATCGTGACCAAGCATGGGCGGCTCGACGGCGCGGCCAATGTAGCAGGCGTCATTGGAAAATGCCACGGCATCGTGCCGGTGACGGAGCTAGAGGATGCGGACTGGGATCACATTGTTGGGGTCAACCTTACAGGGACCATGTACTGCCTGCGCGCTCAACTCAAGAATATTGAACACGGAGGATCCATTGTGAATGTGTCGTCTATCCACGGTCTAAAAGGTGTGTACTCATCTTCCTTGATCCCGAAGAAAAGAGGCAGTGACTAACGAGACATGTCAGGCTTCGCGAGACACGCTGCATATGATGCGAGCAAGCACGGCATCATAGGGCTAACCAAGGCCGCGGCCTTGGAAAGCGGCGACCGCGAGATCCGAGTCAACAGCGTCGCGCCCGGAGCAATCTACACGCCGCTCATGCAGAAGAATTGGGACTTCAACAACCGCCCCGACGACGCGCCGTTTGACGAACCAACGGCGTTTCGGCGTCAGGGAACAGCCGAAGAGACGGCCAATGTCATTTGCTTTCTGCTTGGTCCGGAAAGCACCTTTGTGAGCGGCAGCGTGTACCAGGTCGACGGTGCGTGGATGTAAGAGTGGTAGACAAGTACACGGAGGGCATTTTAGAAACTTATATACACCTGCCTCGGCGTATATGTGCATGATTTCAGCACTGCATGATTACAAGCTCGGAGTTCTTGAATACAAGTACAGTACTCCCTGATGAGGACTACAACGTCATATAACTACGTCTATCTTTTGAGGTTCACGCCGCCACCGCTTTTTAGATAAACTGCTTATATGCCGTAACCAAGGTGTCGCTTATGACTAGGGCACCAGGTCCCTAGTGGAGCGACTCTAATCAAGACCCCGTCATGTAAAGGGACTGTCGCTGCAGATGCGGCCGGAAAGGCAGGTATACATGACTTAGTTCCGCTGGAGACATTTACGTCATTAGCAAGGAGTTCTCGGGACCGCGTACCATCGTAAGCGCGCGAATGATATTTCGTGTAAGAGATCAGCCCCACCGAGTACGAGGCGACAGATAGGCACTGATCGTAACCGCGGCACTTTGACCCTGAGTCAAGGTCGCCAGGAGACAGACGGAGACCCCAATTTATCTACTATGTCAACTAGTTCAACAAAGTACCATTTCGTAACCTGTTTCTGATTAGCGCGAAGCGGTGGGGCAAAGCACTATTACTTGTTTAACGATTTTTTATCAGCAGTGTACGTCACCCTTTCTCCTCAGCCGCGTAAAGTCTATTATTTCCACAGCATGCGTTTACAAGTTAGGCGTAACAAAAGCACGAGTTTATCTATTTTAGACGTGGTCGCGTCTATCGCCATCTCGCCCGCCTATAACATAAGCATTATATATATAAAGTATTCTCTAATATCTCTTATTATACTCTCTTAGTAAAAAAGCCGCCTCTTACTATTAATATATATCACGTTATTAAAATATTCTTATTACTAGCTATTAGTAAAGGCTTACTAGGGCTAAAGCTACTTAAGAGAGTATTTACTATTAACTAAGGGAGTAAGGCTAGTAAAGTAGTATAATAGGCTAGTAAGCCTAAGTTTCTAGTATATATTAAAGTAGTAATTATATAAATACTCGCCTAAAGTCGCCTATTAGTTTATATGTTACTCTTCCTCGTGACTCTCTATTTCCTCTATTTTAGGTTGACTTTCTTAGCACCACGACTCTAATTCTCTTATTAAGTATTTAAGACGTTTATTTTTATCTATTTCTTTCGCTATTATATTCATAGCGATACTATTAGCCGACCAGAAAAATACATACGCTCCTAGCTCTTAGGGGAACTATTCAAGGATGCGTAGGCCAAGGAAAGACGATTGGCTATCAGCCCACAATGCTTGCAACACCGGAAATGCGACCGAGAACTGACAAACTTGGAAGCAATAGAGGCCGATAGGAGTAGCGACATAGGACTGTATTGACCTGATCCATCTGTGTTGATCCATCCAAGGCGACCAATTTCTGCCCCATCAGCTGCTATACATCAACGGGGCGTGCGAATCGCGCCGGTTTTCTGTTGGCTTGTTAGCAAATGCGCTTACGACCTGTCGAGCCCGTACCTTAATACACGTATACATACATACATATTTGCTGATGATGGCCCTGACTCTCTCATGTGAAGTATGATGGGCTTGCGATACTATAGTACCTGGGACATCAGACCCCGCAAGGAGGCAGCGCATGAGGCAAAAGTAGTCTAGACTCTTTAGGTCCTCTTGTCATGACTCAATTCTCGATAAGACAAGACTACTCGTATAACGCCCTACCCCCTTCGTGATAGGTGCTCCTCACCACAAAGGCCAATCAACCAAACATGACTTTCTAGTTTAACTAAGCGACGCTAGGCCTGATTAATGCCCTGCAGCTTGCTGTTTTTACACCATAAACTCCACAACAGAATATATCATGAATGCTGTTATATAATATAAAGTAGAAGTCTATGCGTGTTATTCGTCAAGTTCACAGGTGTGGTGCAGGTAGATGCGTAAAAGTCATAAATCATGTGGCCACTCGAGGAGACACATCAAATAATACGAGTTCCATTGAGAGAAGCCTTCAAATATCGTCGCAACACCTCACTGCGGGCATTTCCTAGGCGATCGTCACCAAGGAGCGATTAGCAAGACTAGACGCCGGCTGCGGCAGCTAATACCACCTCCACATCCTCTAACGAAGGCGCGCCACGATTTAGAATTCAAGACCGTATAAGCGTCGCCGGCAGCCTGGCTTGGCGTTACCCGTTTCAAATCTTAGTAGAGAATGAGGTTTAGGTCTCAAAAGGCAACGTGGAAAACTTTTGGGCCACCGAGTCATAGAGACTACAACGGCCTGATTGCGTCGTGTTTAAGCTCTTTCGACTATCGGTTGGACGTGATTTTATGCCACTCAGGACTTGGCTTTATGATCAGGCCAGTATATCTAAGGCGAGGGATACCGTCATGCATCTACAATCCCCACACATATCTAGCTGGCTGGAGAGCAGAGGAAGTGTTGGGAATGTGGGAGTGTAATCAAGTCCCGATGGGGTCTGATGGTAATTTATCAGGCCAGGAATGGGGATTATTGACAAACTCGTTCTGCTAGATGACGACCAAAAGGAGGGCGCAAAAGCCGTTTCAGCTAGTCAGAGACCGCGCAGAGACCGCGCGGGTAATCTGTGGAGGCCTACACCTTTACCGCTAGCCGCGGCTCATCATGATTCAAGTCTTGAGATGCTGCCACAAGGAACGCAACTTGGATTCTGGGTGGAGAGCGGGCGGCCGACCTCGTATTTAGCACATTACGGCATGGCTCTCTGCCAAAAGCAGAGCTCCCGAAACTGTTCCACATACATGATCAGCCTGTCAGTCAACGCCACTTATTAAAAACTGTCTCCCGCCGCCGTGCGGAGCAGTACGCTAACACGCCGCTCTACAAGCGCCACGAAAAAATGGCCACAGGATCTGCTGCGAAGCTCATCAACATAATACATGTGCCCGCACCACCTTTGCCAAGAGGTTCTATGCAGGATCGTGACTAGCGCAGGAAACATGCACACATAAAATACTACTGAAAGTTTACTCCTAAAAATCAACTCGAAAAACTCAACTCGTTACTTATTTATAAATTTGATAATAAGGCTAGCAATCTTGATTAACTCATAAATCACAAGGATCTAGAGAATAAATACTTATATTAATTTCAGTTTTTTGGACCGCTTAGCAGAATAAGTCGCACCGTTTAGCAGCACTCGTATTCAACGCGATGCCGTGCTAATAACTACGCTCGTGGCCTGACTCGTGCTCTACCAAGCCGGCAAACCCGTCAAGCTTAAATGGTCAAATTGCAGGACTTGGACCTTTAACAGGCTGTGCAGAGATGATATAGCTTGGTATATAGTTTTAATATAGAGTCATTACGTAGATTGTTGGTCAGCTACATCCTCTCCTTCGTATCTACTTATATAATAAAGCCCAACAAGCATCACTAAATCAAGGGCTCAGTAGCTTCTACTTAGGAAATCAAACCAACCAACAAAGCTACACTTTATACTCTGTATAACCTAAAGTTCCCTCATTACCATCAATCCTCTTCAACGCTACTACCATGCTCGCCCTGTCCTTGTTGCTTACTGCCGCCGCGGGAGTCCACGCGATGGTCGGTCAGGAAGTTGGTGCCGTCAAGATCTCAGAGGAATTATACATTTGTGCAGACAACTGTGCCCATGAGGGTGTTTATTTTTCTCAGAAGGGATACTTTTGCCCTGAAAAAGAAGTCATCTTCACAGTGCTATCATTGGGAAACTATAACTGGCTTACGCACGACTGCATTGGAGCGAAACTGGACAAAGGCTTCAGCCAGCGCCAGCCCTCCAACGGAGAGAAACTACCAAGTTGTGATATGATGGAACCCAGGAACTATGAGGAGTATGGTTGTCCCTCGAATAAGAGCAGCGGTGGAAAAGCTAGGAAGCTTGTGCAGTGGTCAGATGTTGAGAAGGAGCTCAAATCGGCTACGACAGAGGGCGGAAAGGGCACGCCCGAGGAGAACCAGCCTGCTGCCCCCAAGTCGCAGCAGCAGTGTGCCCAGATTGGCAAGGACAAGTTCATGGAGTGCCGCGAGAGCTCTGGCGACTTCAATAAGTGTGATGAGCAAGCCAGAGAGGTCATTCGCAACTGCCTAGGTCAGGCGTAACGGTCGCTGAGGGACCACACTACGGACAGCTTGAGATGTGCTTGGTCACAGGGTTCGGGAATTTGAGCCAGGCAAGCTTAACAGCCACATCTTGTTGAGGCTAAGGGCAATAAATAGCTTATTACTATGTAATAAGCGTCGACTCTGTTGGCTATACAATTCCCTTTTTTCCCCTGTTTTATTCTTGCTTGCTTTTTTATCAACGATAACCTTGTTAGAGGTATGCAGATTCCATTTAAACATCCATCGCCTTTAAGTGCTAAAAATCCGTTATATAAATATTTAGATTGAACCCGGGACAGTTTGATACTTTGATTTCTGATACGGATACATTGTTAGGACTGAATGCACTCCGCCACAACTACATTTCGTGGGGTTGCCACGGCCAAGATGAGCCTAGGGTATCATTAAAGAATGAAAACAGTTCATTGGGTATGTGCGGGAGAAGCTATCGGTATACTGGCTAGAAAGTCCGGGTGACATGTAACGGAACGGCTCTCTTGTTGGTGAGTACCAGCTGCAGGTCTGGACGGATAACGGGCTACTTTAGCTCCCTTATCCACAGCGTTTGCAATTGCCAACACCAGAGAGACTGGACCTTCAATAGCCCCACTTATAAAAGATTTAATAGAGGAGAGAGTTGCAGAACCTAGAGGCGTGGCAGTACTGGAGGTTGCCGGTGCCATTGCAGATGATGTCGGGCCGGCGGAGGTAGTACTGCCGCCATTACTGCCGCCAGTATTGCCGCTGGTACTGCTGCTAGTGGTGACTGGCGTTGTCGAAGTTTGTTTCGGCTCCGGGGCTGCTGTTGGCAGAGGCGTTGGCTGCGTGGCCTTTGTGTCTTGGGTCGTCGTCGTCGTCGTCGTCGCTGCGGCAGTAGGAGACACGAAATAACTGTCTATGCCAGACTTCCCACCACTGCAGCGCCATGCAAGGAGATGGGGTAAGAGAGATGTTATAATTTGCAGGCAAGCAAAGGCATATTAACACATGGTCACTTCCTCCACCCGTTGGATGATTCTTTTGTACCAGAATAAGGAACAAACAGAGCTAATTACCCTGTTGCATCCTCTACGTCTCTCTACACAACTACGCATTCCAGCGTGGCCATTGCCTTTGGTGAGCTGGATCCGCCTACAACGTGACGCAAATTGAGAGGGCTGGCTAGCGGCTAACCTGGCTCTCAGCAGTGTTTTTGTACCGAAACGCACCACCACGGCCATGGAGGCGGGCATGGCGGTGGGGACCCAACCACACATGCTGCTATTCTGGGAAGGGTTGCTGTCGAAGTACTTCCTAGTTCCTACATAGACCAGTAAGTATATATTAGGTGTAGTATTTACCCGCTTTTCGTCTGCGACAGATGCATCGCAGTCTGCGGGCCGACAAGGGCTGTAGAAGTAGCTAGGGTTCGTTTTAGATCTGTATCGCCCTGATTAGCAGATAACACCACCGCCCCATAAATACATTATAACCGCTGTAAGTTTCTCCTCTTCCCGTCCCTGTTAGGCTAAAGCCTTACTTTGGCTGAATAAAGCAAGGGCTGTGCCTAGACAGTGTCTAGTAAGAGCCCCCCCCAAAAACCCAAATCTGTGCAGCCGCACAAATGGCCTCGTAACCACAATTGTTCTGCAAAGACATGTGGTTCCGCGGCTATGGCAAAATTGCCGTTATTCCGACTGTAAACTTGGAGTACTCTGACAAGAGAGCAAAGCAGATCAAAGACCTGAAGGGCTATGCATCGAAATTGGTTTCCGAGCAGGACCCATCTGAAGACGTATTTGCATGGCAGCAAAGTCCCCCGGAGAAGGTCAAGTGCATGCCAGTATGGGAGAACCAGTTCTGGCAAAAGTGGGATGAGGGCTTGTCACGAAAGTCGTAGAAGACTACGCGACACAATTTGGCATTGCATGGCTGGCGTGTGGTGGAATAATTGTCAAAAGTCGACAGTACAGACTACATTGTATATTTTCTCACGTCACCATTTTTTTATCAGTAAACCATGCGCGATTGTGCCACCCACGAAATAACGTGGTGAACAGCTGCGCCAAATTAGGCATCCTATGCCAAGCAACCACTCCACCTCGACGAGCCGCTATTCGTTCTGGAGAGGGGAGTTGCATTTAATAATTAACGCCGACTTTTCAATACAGTAGGTATAAGCTGAAAAACATACCTTAGCAAGGTTGTCATGGCCCGGAAAGAAAACTGCACTTCCAGCACGTCTCTTCCTGGAGAGGTCAGGTCAAGTCACATTGTAGACGCGTACCTCATTTCGCCCGTTGCGTCTCTTATCCAACCGGCCCCCTCATTACCGGGTCTCACGTCGACTAGGGGATAAGAGACATCTAATTATGAGAAGAGCTGCTATTTCCCTTATATTATTATTTCCCATATACGTAGTAGAAGGATAAGGAACAGCATTACACCTGTTGTGCCCTTTTGCCTCCCCAATTCAACCCCGCAACCGAGCTGCACAAGCACTATTTGTAAGTCCGGCTCACACTCATGGAGACGCCACCAAACACATCAACATTTCATGGCCCACCACAGCGCTTATTTTCCTTGTAGCACAAAGTGTCGACTCGGCGTCGTCCGGTTCAACTCTCTATCTGGTCCATACATGTTTTTTTTTCCTTCGGGGCCAGGAACCATGTCCCACAATAAGAGCATTGTTCTCGTCAACAGGCAGCTTTTGGACATGCCTCTCGCGTACTTGGGGCGCACCAGACGCAGATTCGGCATCAGCTTCCTTGTCATAGTCGCTTTGATCTTGACTTGGAACATCGGTTTCTATCCATCACTGGACTATTCGCAGACAGAAACACCCCCGGGCAACTCACCAGACATTACCAAGCAATCTACACAAACACCAATACAGACACCCTCACTGGCTAAAGTATCTATGCTTTACGGTCGAGAAGATCCCATCTGTGAACGAGCGCTCCAAAGTCACCGGCGACACTGTGATCGCTGGAACCATCAAATGCATATTTTACGGCAAGAGATATCGGCTGGTAGCTGGAGTAAGCCAAACTACCTTCTCTCTATTGTCCTGCAGGAACTGGCTAAGCCAGTAGAACAAAGACTAGATTGGCTTATGTATGTCACACTCCTATTAATATGTCCCATGATACTTATTTAGATATAGGTGGGTAGATGCAGACTCAATCATCCTTAACCCAGCTATACCCCCTACTATCTTCCTTCCACCAACCGATATTAGTGACATCCACTTTATCGCCTCAGGGGACCACAATGGGCTTAACAATGGAATACTTTTCTTGCGTGTGCATCCCTGGACGGTCAACATGCTTTTAGAAACGGCCGGGAATCCGCTTTTCCACCCAGAAATCGACCTTGGCTGGTCGGCCGACCAGACAAGCATGGCAAATGTCCTCGCCAAGGAGGAGGGCGGATTTGATGGCACGGGATATAAGCGGCATGGAATCTATATGCCAAGGAAATTGTTCAATGCGTATCAATTCGGCCATGGATTTGAAGGAGATAGGGGGAATCTCCTGGTGCATCTCCCGGGGATGACATATACTGAGAAGTGGGAGCATATGGCTCGATGGTTAGACATTGTTGAGGGAGAACGCGGTCAGGAGTGGGAAGTCAGTCTAGAAGAAAGTGGCTATGACAACAAGACAGTCGCATTCTGGAATGTAGTTAGGGATGTAAAACGAGAGATCCAGGAGACGGACAGCGCGATTGGAAGCATGGCGGAGACGGATACGGCAAAGCGGGACGCTGTCGACAAATTGAACAAGGTGCTATGGGAGGAGGCTGATGATATGGATTTGATGAGAAGGAGGCTTAGCGAGCTAGTGAGTTTGAGATAGTTACCAGTGTTAACGCAGTCCTTTAAATGCCGGAAGCTCTGGAGCGGTCGCTCACAAGGTAATGTAAAACAGGAATTTTTACCCAAATCTCAGCGTACTTGATCTCGGTTGCGCAGAGTGGGACCTCGATCGAAGAAGCGTGGCAAAGACCTCTCCATTTATTAATCTGTAATTATATAATATGGCCTGCTCCGGGTCATAGCTTCAAGCGCAATCCTCATGGAACTGTGGAGACTAGGCCGAGCGAGGGCTGTGTGGAAGACTGGATGATGAAGATTGAGTTTCGGGAGATGGCGTGTAAATTACGCTTTCTTGGCAGGGACCGCGTCGTGACGGCAAAGCTGCACGAGTCTTTTCAGGCTTCTGGGATAGAGTCAAATTGCTTCTAGCACAATACACCTAGGCACGAATAGCTTGACAGGCTTGGTTGCTGAGCGCGCAGCTTTCGGATGTATAGTTTGCCAATCAACTATTACTTGGCTCGAGCTTCATGTCAACCAACCATTCAACGACAAGAATAGTCATGATGTGTGCGATAAAAATGGGGCAAATTCGACAACGGAGCAAGTTCCGAACGAAGCTGGTTGGCTTTCTACAAGACGGTATGCGTGGAGCCGGCCCTATCGGGAAACTGGAAGTCTTGTTGATCAGCAAACTCCAGATCAATCACTGACAAAACAAGTTGATTGACAGAATGAACAGTGATTCTCAAAAACCTTTTGTACTCTAACTATGCTCGCTACTACGCTTCCACGTGACTTGATGGCAGCTCGGAAGAGAGCGCAGCCGAGCGGCTGAAGGCTCTGGAACTAATAAAGGAGACTATGGCAATGCCGGGACAGATTCCCATACTATGCTATCGCATTTACACTTTTGCCATCATCGCTCACAACTCTGTGTCGATTATTGTCTCACGGGATGAGTGCAGACAAACCACGTCCGCCCTGGCCGGCGTTATACCCGGCTGCATCTCACAGAGACCCGTCGACACCCGAACCAGGGCCGCACAAGGCCTGGCCCTTGATCAAAAAGGTTACGCGGAAGAGCATCGCCGTTGCAGCTTGTGAGTCATGCCGCACTCGTAAAGTAAAGGTACACACTATGGCATTCTTTCTGTCTTTGGAGCCCACAGCTTCCACTAAATAAGTCGATCGCTGCTAATAACGGGACTCCAAGTGCAATGCGCAACGTCCGGCCTGCTCGGCGTGTCAAAACCGAAATGTGCGCTGCCATTACGATGCGGATCCATCTGAAACGCCGGGCCAGGCATTGAAGAGGAAGTACAGCCAGCTGCAAGAATCGTCATCGTCTTCGACCGACAAGATTTATAAAATTCTGCAGATGCGGTCTGAAGATGAGGCTCTGGACGTCTTCCACCGCATACGCCGTGGTGCCGACCCGGACTCGATACTTCGACTCATCGAAAATGCCGACGTCATGATTGATCTTGCTGTGGCACCCGAAACGAGATTACGGTTTGAATTTCCGTACATTGCCTCTATGCCGATATATCTCTACGCGGCTAGCAATATCTATCTCCAGTCTCCGATTTACGATTACGCTTCCGGTGACGAGAGCCGTCGGCAGCGTGCTATGAATTCGCCGCCTGGTCAGGTGGTTAAACAAACTATCCCATTTCTTCGGCCGTACCATGCTGCTGCCGTTATCGATCCGAGGCTGAGCAAGATCAAACCATCGGACTGGACTGTGGTGTCGGAAAATGACCACCTCATGCGAACAATGTTGCAACACTTCTTCATGTATGAGTATCAATGGCACGCCAGCTTCCAAAAAGATTGCTTCTTGGATGACATGGTTTCGGGCGATCGACAATTTTGCTCGCCTCTTCTTGTCAACTCTATTCTGGCCCACGCCTGCGTAAGAACTTGCAGCTTTTCATGTGCCGAAAACGGGGTCTTGCTAATTTGAAGCAGCACAGTGCCACCGAACACTCGAACCGGGCAGAGTACTGGAATCCCCGTACATTGGGATACCTGTTCATGGCTGAAGCCAAACGTCTGTGGGACATGGAAGCCGGCAATGTCACATTGACAACTGTGCAAGCCGGACCAATTCTCTATCTCGCGCATGCAATCTGCGGGTCAGACAAGATTGGCAGAGCATACCTAGTTCAGTCAGTGGCAATGGCGGAGAAGCTCGCAATCTTTAAGCTCAACAAGAATCGCGTGAGCAGCAAGGCCCAGGATGCTAGAGACTTCACCGCGTGGGCTATATTCATCTCCCAGATGTAAGCTTCCCAGGCTTCCACATTTTTCAGCCTTATCTTACAACCTCACAGTCATAATCAGTGGTACTTCCAGGACCGACCACTTTTGGATGAGAAACCCCAAGTTCCTTTGCCCGATCCAAACGACAACCAGGACTGGTTTGGAGAGTTCTGGCTCAAGTATCCCTCGAGCGATGAGTTGTATCCCGCCCACTTTGGCGCATCATTCCGGGGTCATGCTCTTCTTAGCGTCATCTTCAACGATATTGCGTGCGAACACTACCGTGGTCAGGAGCACAAACCGGTATTTTCTCTTCGCGATATCCTGAGCTACTACAAAAGACTGGAGAACTGGTTCGACGGCCTGCCACTGCCGTTGACACCGAAAAATATTATCTTCCCGGTACACTTGAAGCTACAGTAAGAATAGCTAGCCGCGCAACAGCAAGTCGCCAGCTAACATGTCGCGGTAGCATGCATTACTACAACTCGGTCATCAGACTCATGGTCGCTGCAGACAAATTACAACAGCAGTCAATCTGCTCCATTCTGGACCGGTGGACGGCGGCAAGCACTGCACGACAGCTGCTATCGGAGGCGATTGCCTCACTTGAAACACTGATTCGGCTGTACTACATCCGGCACAGCTTCGAGCGCTTGGATACTTTCATTGTCCAGCCGCTCGCCGAACTTGCCATGATCCGTCAAACGGACACTGGCAATAGCAATATGCTCGACACGGAATCGGTGCAGTCGACAGTGGTGCTCTGCGCGCAGGGGTTCCGTGACCAGGGACGAAACCATTACCTCGGGCAAGCGTTATTTCATCTGACGAGGAACAGTGTTCGTCCCGAGACTCGAGCACTCATCGACAAATATCTATACGCGGGCCCCCAGGTTCAGGTGCCTTCGACGCCAGTCTTGGCTCATGAGGTCCACTCCAATTGGCCGTTGAATATTATAGATGCCTCGGAAAACCCGAAGAATCAGCGGCTTAGTGATGTTCTCAAAAATCTTGAGAAAATAACGCTGGATTCCTCCGCCGAAGCGCCCTGAATTTCTCCGTCACTTTCTACAACTATCCTCTAGGCAGTAAATCAAAGCTAATAGAAGCGTTTTCCTAGTCCATTATGCCAAGTCTCGCTTCAGCCTTGAAGGAAAACTTGGCATCACAGATTACAAAAAAGAGACAAGTCATGCCAATAAAACCTATGATTATGTCAGTGGGGCTTCGGCAGTAAATACTTGTGAACCCCAAATCTCTCGGCGCAGACTTCGCTGGGCTAAATATTGGTGGCACCCGCCGACATGCTCTAGCGTGTGGGGGGTTTTCTAGCAGTCACTGACTTGAGTCGAGCACGCTCAGTGCGCCTGTCGTTTATGACTACCATGGAGTGTGTGCGGCCGCGCCATCAAGGCCCAGAAAAAAGAAATTTGTGTTAGATGTTGAAGCAAAATTGAATTGCCCCGAGATGGAAGTTTCCGATGTCGAGATAGACGGCAAGTGATGAGGTTATGCAGGTAAAGAGTTTATCGCAAACTAGTTGCAGCTGCGCCACCATCTCTTGGCAGTGTCAGGTAGTGGCTGAACCCGCCTGTGGCTTGCGTCTCACAGCCAACTGTAACGTGCCAGCTGCCAACTGCCAGCGACCAATCGCGAAGCCCGCCCTATTTACCTTGGTAGGCGATAGGTACTAAGGGTAGGTCGACGCCATCACGGACCGGATTTGAGTTTTGAGCTCGTGCGCCGCGAGTTCCTCCCTCTAACCTTGGCCGTCATCTCCCTCCCGATTCCATCACAAGCCCTTCTCCTCCTCATCCTCATTCTCACCCTCATTCATTGTGCCGCCATATCGCCTCGTCGCGGCGCTCAGGCCGCCTTGGCAATTGTCTGTCACACCTCGCATATTTTCTCACTAGCCTTCTCCCAGGCAGCTGCTCGTGGATGTTGCCGCCCGTTGGTGACACCTCATGTCGGCTGCCGACGTCAACATGGCCAATGACAGTGGCCCTGACCTCGATGCCGATAGCCAGTCGCCCATAGATGCCTCCCCTTCCGCTGGGCCGCAAGAGCATGCTCGCCCGCGCAAACGCACCCGTCGAGCTTGCGACAAGTGCAGCACCTCCCGCACCCGTTGCAATGGCGAGTAGTGAGTCAACCTGGTGGCCACGAGTAAGTCACTGCAGCAATCTAAGCTAACACTTTTGCAGCCCCTGTCGACGTTGTGAAGGTAAGACAAACTCATGGCGTAGCCGCAGCCCTGCCACGCGCCGTGTCACGACGCCCAATCTCTCATCTCCCAGGCCCATTCAATTACATCCAAACGGAGACTGAACGCACCCCAGATTACGGATATACCTGCCTCTATAATCGACAAGTCAAGAAACGTGGCCGCCTACCTGCTTCTGCCAATGCCAATCCGGTCGCCAATACCGACACCGAACCGCGCGCCCAAGAAACACAAGCTCCAGGCCAATCGTCCCCATCGATTGTCTCTCCACCCCATGCCACGGCCAACCCGGCCCCATCGTATAAACCGACTTCAAGACCGGCCTCGGAGCACGCTGCCTCGCCGCTGCCAAGCGCGCGGCCGTATGAGCTTCCCCAGCCCATCAGCGACGCCCGCTCGCAGCAGCGCATATCCGCCGCCCTCAACGTCTCATCCCTCGTGCACCAAATTCCCCCGGCGCATCGATACTCGCACGGCGCCGCAGACGGTCCTTTTAAGAAGCCTCGGCTTCAACTAGGGTCTGCCTCTGGTGCCGACGGCCTACCAGATCCCGAGGCGCTCGCGTCTGATGAGAGCGTCGACTACCCATCACCCGCCAACGGCGCATCGCACAACGACTATAGCGCCGGATACCAAATATACCCCCGGAGACCTTCCACGAGCAGCCATATGCCACATAGAGCATCTTTTGGTGGTACTAGTGTTGCCGAGACAAGCAACTACGACTACGGTACGAAAGCTCCTACGGAGGACTGCACCTACAAGTTCTTACACCCTGTCCTCCGATATATTCGCAATATAATACCAGCTTCTGTCGCATGCGACCTGCTCGAGATCTTCTTGACCGACCCCGGCAGCTCACTATTCCGTGGTGCCTCCCCGTATATCCTCACCCGAATATTTCGCAAAAAGTCGATTCTACACCCGACGCAGCCTCGGCCCACCACCCCGGCACTGCTCGCTACGATATTATGGTGTGTTGCCCAGACGGCAGACGTCATGCTCTTACATGTGCCCGGAACCAGAGCAAAAATCGTCAACGAATTGTACGAGCTAGCTACCTCATTAGTATCTGCTCGTGATCCAGATCGATGGCGTCGCATTCACGGCGGCCTGCGCGCAGAGCAGGAGGCTCCCCACCCGAGCCTGGCGACATCGAGTGCCGCGCCGAGACTGACAGCTGCTAATGAACCTGCAGGCGTAGTCGACGATGTCTTGACGTACATTCTCCTTTCCATCGCCGTTTCTGGGGGCGATTTCAAGTCCGATAGCCACAAGTGGTGGTCCAAAGCTACAAGATTAGCCTTTTCGCTCAAGATGAACAGAGAGGATGAGCGATGCCCAGGGCCAGTCTCTCCATGCGCCAACCCACTCTGCGCATGTCGTCGAGAGCAGGAACCACTTACTATTCAATCTATTGAAAATAGGGAAGAGCGTCGTCGCGTCTTTTGGCTTCTGTATAGTCTAGACAGACACTTGTCTCTGTCATTCAACACCATCCTCAGTATTCCCGACTCGTACTGCGAGGTCTATAGTAAGCGGTGCTTCTTCTCGTGCCCCGCAGCTATGCTAACAAATCTAAGCACCCTTACCCGAGTATATATGGGAGAATCTTGATTCCGTACCCTTCCATGAGATACCAGCCCGCCATGTAGGACCGCCGACGGTGGCCTCGGGCACTGGCTTCTTTGAGTCCTTTCTTCCGCTCATGGCCATCCTTGGCGATATAATTGAGCTACACCACCGACGACACCACCCTCGCCTCGGCGGTCTAGACGACACACACTCCATCGCGGTGATCTCTAAACTGCTGGCCGATTTCGAGCTGAGCCTGGATAGTCTTGGCCGGGATCCGCCCACGCGCGGCTTCAGTGACTCGATAATGAGCATGAACGGCGGGCTACCCCCCATGGACACGGCACAACAGTCACATGGTGACCATTCTCGCGTTCGTCTCGTTAGGGCATACAGCACACATATTCTACATGTCTTGCACGTTCTGCTGCATGGCAAATGGGATGCCATTTCCATGTTGGACGATGGCGATGACTGGATCACTTCCAAGCGGTTTACAGAATGTGCCTCGCACGCCATTTCCGCCTCACAGTCTGTGTCGACGATCCTGACCATTGACCCGGAGCTGACCTTTATGTCCTACCTCTTTGGCATCTATTTGTTGCAAGGAAGCTTTATTCTGCTGCTTTTCGCGGACCGCATGCCACAGCTCGGACCGAACGAGTCCGTAGAACAAGCTTGTGAGAATATAATTCGCGCGCATGAAGTCTGCGTCGTTACGCTCACTACAGAATTTCAGGTAATGCTCAAATGTGTGGTTGCAATGCTCATCCTGCTGACGGTCCATAGAAAAATTTTCGACGAGTTGTACGTTCCACTCTGTATTCGGTTCGTGGAGCGGGAACTACAAACCTCGAAGAGCATCGGGCACGGCGTAGGGCCTTGTCACTGTATCGGTGGACAAAGGGCGCTCGCGGCCTAGGCCTGTAATCAAATGCCCAACCCATATCGAAGCTGAATCAAATTGTACATGTACTCGGAGGCTACCTTGAAGTGCAGGATCTTGTTCCATTCTGCCATCCGGCCTCATTCTGTTGAGAAGCACTGCTTGGCAGCAATAATGACGGAATCCTCAAATTCGGTAAACCTGCGAACATCCTTGATAGCCAGACCCACCTCGGACAGCAGCGCACGCCAATGCGCCTCACGCCGCTCCTGCGCGTTGAACATGACCTTCATGGCAATGCTGAGCGCGGCCGTGTACTCGACCCCGGGAGCGTCTTGCGGGGGCTTGTCGTCAGACAGGCACTTGTCGTCGATGACGATGACGCTCGAGGGGCCCATGGCAGGGAGCTGGGATTGCAGGATGCGGATACAAGTGGCGTCGTCGTTGTTGTGCATGATTTGCCGGAAATAGTACACGCAAGCGTCTGCAACATGCTGATGAGTCTCACAAAAGACAGATAGGAGAGATGGAGTAAGGTGACATACCCTTTACAGGTTGCTCCGTGAGGTAATCATAACTCATCTTTTCCATACCGTCCACCTGGGGTGCCTTTTCGAGTACCTCTGGCCGATCCTGCAAGATTGCTCTCCCCTTCAGCCCGGGAAACTTTTCTTTAAGCGCCGCAATTTGCTGTCCGTTACCGCCGCCCACGTCCACGAAAACCACGTGTTCGGCAGAGCCGAGGTCGGCGCCGCCCAATTCGGAGGCAAAGTCGACGGCGTCCAGCCACGTCGGAAGACTGGCGAACTGGGCCTCCATAAAGCGGTGGAAAGCGCCTTGCTGCGTGGGGTGCGTCTCAAGCCATGTATAAAAATCGACGGTGGAATGCTGGCCGACTTCAAAAGCGTTGAGTTTTTCGGACGGAGAGCTGAGGACGGTGTTGAGCGCGGCAAATGCGGGTAGGCAGTTGTCGTGGCTAGTATTACATTGTGTTAGAAAAAAAAAAAGGAGGGTGGGGGGGCAACTTGGTTCTGAAGAAAGGCAACAACCCTCCCCCCGAGCGCAGCACATACAAGTGAATGATGGCGTCTTGGAGCAGCGGCGCCGTCATGAGCTGCGTCAGTCCGATTGCCACATACTGTCCGCGCACCGGCTCGCTGAGCATGCCCTGCGAGCCAAGATAGTCTAGAACCGACTCGAGCACGGCGTCTTGCAGACCCGTCGCCTCCTTGAGCGCATCAAACGACACGGGACCCTGACCCTGCTGGGAGCCTGCGACGAGCGTAGCAAAGATGTTGTGTCTCTGCGCGATGCGCGTCGTGATCAACGGCAGAGGCTGAGAAGGACGGTCAGGATCAGATCTCAGCCTGTCAAAAAAACGGGCATATGCAGTGTGACGGGGCATGCGGATTTGTTATCTTTGCCGCATTTTGATGTGCAGGGGGGGGGGGGGGGGGCGTG
>JARJPP010000503.1:0-21831 GCA_030782485.1 Beauveria brongniartii
CCTACTTAGTCAGTATAGACGTAACAAGTACTAGCTAGATTCTGGCTACTTATAGCCGTGTATAGGCTACATATAGTATGTACACCTACTTAGTTAGTATAGACGTAATAAAATCTTATATATTATTTTTATTTAGTAAGGTATTAATAATAAAGAAAAAAAAATTAGTAAAAACTAGTATTAAAGTATTAAAGAATTAAAGCGTAATTTAGGATAAAAGTAGTATTAATAGGCTTATTAATTATACTATTATAATAGGAATATAGAGAGGGGGATCTATATTGCGGCCTTAGCTGATAGTGATATAGGCTAGCGGATGTAGCCGGGGAAAGGGCCTAGGTTAAAGGGAAAGGGGGTGAGGATAATAGGGGAATGTGAAAATGTTAGGATATAAGGGAGAGCGGGTGGTGGCTTTGTCTTATAGAATTCTGTAAAGCGGTAGGTGCTGAGAGTGGGGCAGATTACCTGAAGGAGAAGGCGGTGGATGGGGGCAGCGAATTTACAACGATCTACTTTACGAAGATGTAAGTAACCACAGTACTCTTCTACAGAGGTCGCCTTTAAAAGTCCGGTATGGCGAAGGGTCACTATTGACTGCTAACTTTAATTACACAGTCTATCCAATATCGGGTAAAAACGGACGTTATTTTGAATAGAATATTTTACAACCAGCTTAATAGCCCCTTAGCCCGCCTTCCAGATCACATTCTTGTCAATATCATGAGGTCTTCCGATCTTGAAAGTCTTTTCAGGCTGCGACATACCTCCCGCATCTTCATGATTCTCTTTAGCGTCAATCCAGCGTTCAAGTCCTTGCATTTGACGTCAGATGATCACCAACGATTCTACGACACGGCAAGACTCTGGGAAGTACCGCGCACGATAATCCCTACGCACCAAGAAGCATTCTTCCTCGCACCCCGACGCATATGTCAAAGTTGTTTAGAGCGTCGAAAAGGAGACCCTTTTGGGAGAACGTTACTATCAAGTATGCCAATTCTGTACTGTTCAGGCTGCCGCACCACCACCGGGAAATGCACTTCTCCGCACGTATGCGAAATGCGATAGACGACGATAGAGTATGTGTTGGACACGAAGGCCATCTAATTATATGCCCCCATCACACTATTAGTCTACAACAAGCGAAGCTTGATGCAGCTTCCGGCGCGAAGAGCCCACAATGTCCCTATAACCACGACACATCTCGGCCTACTTGCGGCTCAAATACCTGTCCGGCTGATAACCGGCCGCAAGTACAAGCCTACTATAATAAGTATGGAGAGCTTCGAATCAAGCTTTCTTTTACGTCCCATGTTAAAGTTCAAAGACTACAAAACGGGAAAATCTGTCCCTTGAGCCTACGGAAAGAATTAACACGCTCTTGCTTGAATGAGGATATCAGATGTTGGCATCACATGTTTACTGGGACCGTTAATGATGAGATGCGGGCTTTCGACCCAAACGTCTGTGATTGCGTCGACTACTATCAAGATCGTCCCTCGCTACAGCGTCAGCGACCATTACGCATTTGTCCTGCGCCAGCCGTTGCGCGTTGGCAGGAAACGGCACCAGAAGGCGGCTATGTCAGCGAGACGGGCCGCTGTGCTTATATGCGACATGGTTTCACCTTTGACACGGTTGGCATTCAGCTGCGCGTCGACTTTTTGAAATGCCACGATGTGACGAAGGAAATGTTGGCCATATGTAAGACGCTTGATTGCGGCATCGATCCACATGCGGCCTCGTCGGCAGGCTGGGGCGATCTCGTTTCTTGGCTGTCTAACGACACGGTCACCGACGAAAAGAAACGGGGATTGTTGTTCTGTCCGCAAAAAGATTGCGACACCTGGAGACTGCAGAACTTTGACATGCATCTTCGCGCGATCGAGGCAAAACAGATACAACGGGGAAAACTAGTCAGCACTACGACCACAATGGCAAAAGAAAGGCAAGACGGCGGGGACGAGGATGATATTTCGGGGGCGACTATGATGGCTATGCAGTAACTGCTAGCCAGAGGACTGAGCTCGATTAAGGGATTATGACCATGGCGGGCCTATTCCTACAAGATGAGAGAGGGAGATTGTTTTCTTTTTAGTATAGCTTAAGATACCATATGAATTTACCAACTATTCAAAGCCAGAGGTACCCGATCACAGCCGCACTCTTTAGTGGCAGCGTGCGGTACCTTGCAGGTGTTGATCCCATGATGAGTCCAGAGCCCCGAGCCATGCAAATGACTTCTGTGTGCCCTCCCTCCTCCACTCTCAAACTTCTCGGTCTGGCCTGTTCGTCTGCAGACTCGGTCATTTTTTCGTGCAGAGTCATGACCACGGCCAGGAGTAGCGAATTTCAGGTAAACCATGGTTCGACATCGCATCATCATAGCTTGAAATCGGCATTTACCCTTTCCCATCCTACGGCCGACTCTTTCATGGCCGCCACGCGCTCCGTCAGCCTCGTCTTCAACGCCTTGTTCTTTTCCGTGCACAGCTCGTACATGGTCGACAAGTTGAACAGCAGCGTGCGCGACGAGTAGCCCTTGTCCACCAGCCCCTCGAGGATATCCCGGCCTTCCACGATACGGCCCAGATACAGCAGGCAAATGGCCGTGTTCACGGACACCATTTCGTCATCCAGCGCCGCCCGTAGCGCCTGCCACCGCGCTAGCGCCCCTTCGTAGTTCGCCTCGGCCATGTCGCAGAGCGCGAGAATAATGCCCTCCGTAGTCTCCGCGTTGTCGGCACACTGCCGCGCACACGCCCGCGCGCTCTCCGCATCTCCCAGCTGCAGCCACAGCAGCGCCCGGCACAATTCCAGCCGCGCGTCGCCGCGGCTCCGCAGACTCCGCAGCTGGTCCGCCGCGCCAGGCAGGTCGTCCATGTCGATGAGCGCGCCGGCGACCTTGATGCCGAGCTCCTGCAGCCGTTCCTTCCACAGCTCGCTCTCCGAGTTTTCATAGCGCGCCGCAGCCTTGGCGATGTGCTCGCGGGCCTCGCGGGCCAAGTCGTGGTAGCTCATGACGGCGCGGCGCGGGTCGCCAAAGCCGAGCGCCTGCAGCCGCACGTTGAGTACGCGCAGCGGCCACGGCACTAGGTGTGCGCCGGTGGTCTCGTCGACATAGGTGCGGGTGCTCGTTAGGTCTTCGAGCGCCTTGACCTCCTGCGCGGCGAGCGACGTGGCGTCAATGAGCGTCAGGCACGCGAGGCGCGTGTACAGCAGGTCAAAAATGCGCGGCGCGTCGTGCGGGTCGACGCCGGGGCGGGAGCCGCTACCGGTGAGTTCCTGCACGGCGGCGATGGCGGCGGCGCGAAAGTGCCCCCGGGCGAGGAGCTCCTCGGGACGGCCGCTGGGGTCGGGCTGCCGGGACGAGCTGCGGAACGCGAGGGGTACATTGAGAGGTGTGAGGGGATGGTAGATTTCGGGACGGAGCAGAAAGGAAAAGTCTTTGCGGTGAGACTCGCCAATTTGTGAGACTGGTGACGAGACCGTTTGCCGCCCGCGTGGGGATGCTGTGCTCCTGCGAATGCTGGAGTTTGGCGATGTCTGTGCTGCTGGGGTGCCAGGATTTGTTAAGGGATCACTTGAGACGTCAATAACTAGCGATAATGTCTGAACGGAGACTGAACACTCACTCGTCGGCGTCCAACGGTCCTTTGGTTGATGCCCGCGGCCTGGAAGCTGGTGATGTTAGCTTGGCAAGTATTTGTAGGTGGGGGAGATCACTGGTGATACATACTCCGCGACGTTGATGACTTGTTCCTTGTATGCACTTTGGCCGATGACTTCGTCGGCTGGCTCATTGTAATTTGATTATCCTAGCATATGAGGAACAAGCTGGGCTTCGTGAGTTGTAACTTGAACTCTGGACAGCTGTAGCTCCAGTGGGAGCCTGCGGGTAATTGCCGGTTAGCAGACCCGGAGCATGTCGTTCAGCGCTGCAATCCTCTGTAACTACAGGGATGGGCCACAGTAAATCCAATGCCTTTGCATCAATCACCAACTCCATCATCAACCCATTATCCACATCCATCACGAACATCACGAACATCATCATCACCATTACCACCACCACCAGTATATCGCTACAGCAGTCTTCGATCCCGCCGCCCCAACTAGTAGCTCTAGCACCCTCACAAGCCAGCCGCCATCTCTGCCAGCCCACATCTACAGCGTCAATACTGCCATCACCATGGCCACCTGGAGCATCATCTACAGGACCTCACTTACAGCGCATCACAGATATCATCACAGAACGGGGACCAAGAGTAAAGAAAAAGAGCTAGTATTCAAACCACATATCGTTCCCCCGACCTCCTTGGCCTCCTCCGCTGTCAACTGTTAGTGTCCACACCCACCAAAGTCTTCCCTCGCTATCCCTCACCCACCCATCTATCTAGCAGGAGAGCCGGCAGCGAGCAATTTGTTTCGCCCCATACCGTGGGGGCTTGTTGCCACTCGCCATACCGACTCTACCTGCGCCCGTATCCTGTCAATGTCAGTACAAGAGTCCGCCAAGGCAAGCATGCCTATCCCGACTCAACATCGCTCCATGTCCAGCTCTTGTCCACCTCCCTCCAGCCAGCACCGATTTCTCTTCCCAGCCCCAGTCCCGCCATCACCCTCCCAGCATCCTCCAGAACTGGCAGTAGCCGCAGGGCGGACAGACCCCGACTTAGCAGCAGGAGTATCAACGCCCGGCCGCAACCCAGTATGATGAGGATGTGCCACGACTGCCCTCAGGCGTTCGCGGCACATATGCTCCCACAAGAGGCAGATTCCTGCCAGGCCAAAACACAAGCGCAGCCTGAGCGCGAACAACAGGCAGCCCGTTCGAGGTGGCGAGCGCGGGTGTGGGCGCGGGCGTGCTCGGCAAGACGGGCCGACCACGCAAGCTCCCACCTTGGCCCTTCTTCGAGTTGGGTGCTCCGGCGGCCTCAAACCTCGCACAACTGCCAGTCCCAGGCACATGAGGCAATAGTATGCCCCGTTGCGCTGAGTCCTGGGCAGGGCAACCAATCCCAAGCACACGAAGCAGCAGGGCGCGCCCTCCTGCCTCCGGCTGAGAGAGTCAGCGACAGTCAGCAGCTTCGAGGCTGCAGCAACCCAAAATATCGAACGCCCAGGGAAGCAGGAGCGTCAAATCATGGCACCAGCACACGAAGCCAGAATGATGTGGTAGGTATTTGGACTTGCCAAGTACCTGCACCGTCGAACAAGCGGCCGTCTCTGCTGGGTTCGGAGACGGCCTCGCACACAACTTGGGCCAGCAAAGGCGCAGAGGAGAGCCGCCCAATGGACCGGACTTGCCGAATCTGGGCTCTACGGAGCTGGAGTTGGAGCTCCGTACCCAATATCCAGCGAACTTTCCTATGATGTGGTAGGTATTTGGACTTTTCCAAAGTACCTAGACCACCAACTCCAGTAGCCATTCTGCTGGGTTGCGGGGCGGGTGCAAACACATTCAGGCCAGCATGTCGGGGCTTGCCGAGTCTTGTCTGGGAGCTCCGGGCCCAGGACCCAAGCAAGTAAACCCGGTGAAAAGCCCGCTGAATCTGGAAGAATTCAGCCTGGGGTGCGCCAGTGCTGTACATGAGACCCAGGCACAGACTGTGTGGAAGCTCCGTCCAGAGGCTCCTAGTGGGAGCTTCGTACAGACGACTCTGGGCCTGCGCAGCCTTAAGCACTGAAGCCCGAGCAGGTACTCCGCACTGCAGAAGCGAGAGAAGCAGGCCGGGGAGCTGAGTGGGAGCTCCGTACAGAGGACTCTGGGCCTGCTGAGCCTTGGATCCCCAAGTCTAAGCAGGGGGTCCGCACTGCATAGATTGGCCAGCGCAGCCCGTTTCGCTGACAATTCTTGCAGTCGGCAATGTCGAGTGCAACGCCAAGCAAGAGACGATACTGTCAACGACGAGGAGGAACCAGCCACCTTCATGTAGTAGCACTCCAGATACCGAATCTCGGGCTAGGCACCGCCGCTGCTCCCGTCTCGACCGTCTGGGCAGACCAGTAACTAGGCCTCACAAGCAGGGGAGAAGAGCAGCGGTCCCAATTTCGCTGACTGTTTTACGCCCTCCCTCTTCCAGCACTGCGTAGCCACAGGCTGGCAGGCTCTCCGATGATGGGAGAAGGAACCTTTGCCGGCGCCTCGTCGTGCTCGACCCGAGTTTGGCGAGGCCGGCAGGCTCTCCGATGATGGAAGAAGGAATCTTTGCCGGCGCCTCGTCGTGCTCGACCCGAGTTTGGCGAGGCCGGCAGGCTCTCCGATGATGGAAGGAGGAACCTTTGCCGGCGCCTCGTCGTGCTCGACCCGAGTTTGGCGAGGCCGGCAGACTCCTCGGCAAACTCTTGGATGATGGCAGTATGGATCTTTGCCGGCGCCTTGTCTCGATCTGAGTTTGGCGAGGTCGGCAACCTCTTCGGCAGGCTCTTCGAGGACGACAGCAAGAACCTTTGCCTGCATGCATGAATCGTCGTCTGGCTAGGACGCGTCAAACGGCTTGCTGCCATATCGGCCGGAAATCCAAAGCTATATGGCGAGCGTGGAGCCACTCATTATAATGGCGAAGCAGTCAACTCGACAGACGAGCTTGCCCGGCATTCTAGCAGTGCCGAAGAGGAAGGCCGAGACCGGGCAGGAAGGGGCCGTAGTCAGCTTGGGTGCTGAAGTCCAAGGCAGGACTTAGTACCCAAGAGGAAGACCAGGAGGAAGAGTAAGACCGGGGAGGAAAGGGCCCGGGGCCATTCTAGTCACTGAAGTTAGAGTGAATACTTAGTGCTAAAAAAGCAGTCGAAGGGTCTCCGAATGCTAGAAGGGACTCACATGGCTAAAGAATTGGAACTGAGTTCCATGTCCTAGCGAGAAACCATCGCTGCCACGCCAGAGTAGCTACCGGTAGGTAGTTCTGGGAGGCCTGTGCCAATCTCGAAAGTGTATAGCATCTTGGACTAAAGTGTATAATGCTTTGTTTTCCGAGACTGAACGTTGCTTCACTCAGCACTGAAGAAGCAGGCAAAGGCTCCCCGATTGTTGGAGGGGACCGGAATGGTTGAAGTATCCCGGGGGTAAAGGGAACCGGGGGGTTGAAGCACCCCGGCTCCCGGAAGGAAAGCAGAGGTTGAAGCGAAACGATGGCAGATGAGGGGGGACTCTAATGTTTGAGGGAGCTGAGGGGTTGGAGTGTAAATGGTTGAAGGGGGTTTATCATCGGGGGAGGAGAGGGTCTGGCGGAGTCGAGGGTCTGGAGGAGACCAAGGATCCCTCGTGACGACCGGCGAGCGAAGCATCGGCGTGTAGACGAATTAGTATAGTACCTGGTCGGCTGATATTAGGTTATTCAGGTCACACTTACCAGCCCCCTTAGGGGGCATGAGCCACCATCCTCCATTGCTTCCTATTCCAGACCCGCTAAATAAAAGTCATCCTCCAGGAGCGTTAGCAAGTCTTCTCAAACAGGCTCTGTGGAAATACTTACCTAAATTCATGTTAGACTGGCGCCACGGCGACTCTCGCAAGAGCCTCCAACTCCGTCCTAACAAGGCGCTCCTGTATTAAGATGAGCAAGGGTTGATCAGTTTTAGTTGGTTTATACACTTACCCAACAGACAATAGAAGGTAATTTCCTTTTTTGTCGTCGTCGAGTTGTCGTCGAGGGTTGTCGTCGAGGGTTGTCGTCGAGGGTTGTCGTCGAGGGTTGTCGTCGAGGTTGTCGTCGAGTTGTCGTCGGGTCGTCGTCGTCGTCTGTCGGCTTGTCGAGAGCGGCGGCGTCGTCCTGTATCAAAGTTAGTGAGTGGTAGCTTAGACTTATAAAGGGGTCAGGTAATAGTTACGTCGATTTCTGGGAAGGAAAACAAGAAAAAAAAACCCAGCCGAACCTAGAAAACTTTTGTTGACGGGCACAAACACTAGGTCGTGCCCGCCAACACAACCCTAAAGAAAAGAGATCAGCGAAGGGGAGCCCGGGAGCCTTGGCGATTTCCTCCTCTTGTGCCTGCCCTGCCAGAGGCTGCCGAGCTATAATGATGTTAGTACCCCGTGCCGAAACAAGAACACAGTCTGAGATGGGTCTGGAGAAATCGAGAGTTTATATAGGATCTCCAGTTAGGACTAGGCTTGAGATCGGACTTGAGATCAGACGCGGGACAGAGTGATTTGCGGACCGATTACGGCTGTTCAACAGTGTTTTTCTTGGAAAATCAAGGCAGCAATACGAGCTTGGTCTCGGTTCTTACGCCCAAATCATGTGTGAACGTCATGTGTCCGGGTCCTGACCATCTGAGAAGACAGGAGATCCAATCAATGTCTTGTTGTTTGCTTCTACTCCATGCTGTGAACATCTGTGGCCGCCTGCTAGCCAGCCGAGCACACTTGAAAGCCAGTCAATGGCCTGTTGTTTGTTCAATATCTATGCTGTGAATCACCGTGTCCATTCTCTGACCGGCTAAAAAGGCTAGAAAAAGCAATCAAGAGGTACGAGAGGTAAGTCAGATCCGGTTGTTCTAACCAATTTCATGCTGTGGCCATCTGTGGCGTCTCCGGTCCGGTCGAAGAGGCTGGGGAAAAGTGAGTAGGCCGTGAGATAGAGGCAATTGGTTTTATGAAACAGGGATAGTTTCAACATATACTAATCTACTCACTTTGTCTCATTACAAGCGGCGGCAAGCAATACTACATGTTGTGTTGCGCAGCACCCCAGTCCCCCCCCTCCCCCTCCCCCGGGCACTGAACACCTCGCCCATCATCCACCACTCCGCTGTATTCTGCGGCTCAAAGGTACTCGAAATGACGATAATGTAAAGTATAGTCATATCTCTCCACTAAAGTAAAGAAAGAGTCATTCCGCACAAACGAAGTCATGGGGCAGCCGTTGATGGGTGGCAAGCGATCAGCTACTGGTGAATACCGGCACACAGTAGAAGCAAACCTTTCCGCCACTCTCCCGGCTTTGTATCACGACGGTTACTTCTCGTCGCGTCGTTATCGAATGATGTGATTGGCAGACTCTGGGCTGTACTCTGCGGCGGGAAGGCTGGGGGCCGTGACAAAGACGCGCAGTGAAACGCGACAGCAGCAACTCAAGGTTTGAGTGGAAGGAAGCTGCTGAATTGAAGTATGGTTAATAGCATCATTTCAAGATGTACAGCTTTTCGTTTGTCCTCTCTCATTTACGAGCCAACGCCGAAGGTGGATAGACGTGGTGCAGCAGGGAGTCCTGCTAGCCCGCCACTAGGGGACCCAGCAGCCTGCGAGCTCTAAAGAAGCAGCAAAACATGATCGAAGCATCAAGAGAGCGTCAGAGATTGTTCACGAGTTGAATTATAATTTAGAATATTTTTTACGTGAAAGTGCTATTCTTAACGTGAATCCCTCGATTTTTGTCTGGGTGGCGCCCCACAGCCACTTAGAGATTTTTGGCAACTGCCAACGCAAACCCCACCAACCAACTACCATCATCATCTAAAGGGCATCACTTGCCAGGCTCACAATGAGGACGAGAAGGTCAAATCGCACTAAAAGATATGCTGTGGAGAAGTATCACTTTGATGATAGCTCCGCTGGGGAGGATACGAGCCCTCAGCGCCATAGCAAGGCCGAAGAGCAGGACGCCAACTTTGAGAATGAGGCGGCCGGTGACGATCCAGAGGAAGTAGAGGACGATGAGGGCGACGCAGCAGAGGATGACGACACCAGCATAAGCGAATCAGAAAGTGTTGAGGTTACCACGACTCCCGCACGACGTCGCGCAGCAAAGTCGGCGTTGGAAAAGGCACCGCAAACAGCCCCTAAACAAGCAGTCAAGGCAGGCAAGCTTGCTGGAGGCTACCTGGACATCCCGCTGGCCACACAAGAGGGCAGCCACCAGCCCAAGACATACATTGGTCCCAATGATCGTGCAGTGCGCCGCCACCATCTCGTTTCAGCGTGGTACGGGCCGAGCGAGGAACGCATGGAGACGGTGCAGGCCCTACTCGATCGCTGGTTTCAGTGGCCAGTGCTGCCACCGAGGAACCCCAAGGACGAGTCGACGGTGCCGTCCAAGGGTGCATGGCTGAAAGACTATGCGGGCAGAGAAGTAACGCTGGCCGCTGCTTGGCGTGCCAAAGTTGAGACGGCAATGGGTGGCCACCCACCACTGCGAGGCCTGTCACCAGCAGAGGCTGCGCCGTATAGGTTTTCGACGCACAGCATGCCTGTGCTCGTCGGGCCTGGGGCCTCAGAAGAGGTTTTGTTTGTCCCTGGCAGTGGGTACGCGTTATCACAAGCAGGGGTGCCATTGGACTACGATCAGAGCGAGGACAGGGAACCGAGCGGATGGATGTTCGACACGGGGGGCATTGTCACGAGCATGGACTGGGCACCAAGATTGCACGATCAAACGACGCAGCTCCTCGCGGTTGCGGTCATGCCCCACGCCGACCAAGAGGCTCACGAATTTTCAGATGAGGCGACCAAGACGCAGTTTCAGTCTCGCGGTACGGTGCAGCTGTGGGAGATGCAAGGAGATACGATTGATACGGGTTCGGCGATGACAACAACCTTGCCTCCCAGGCTCACGAGAACGTTGTGTCTCCCTCATGGTAGGGCGAGGCGGGTACGGTGGAATCCGGTGGGTGGCCTGCTTGCGGTGTTGTGCGCAGACGGGGCAGTGTATGTGTTTGAAGCCGATGGTCAAGGTACCGAAGAATTTGGTAAGTGCAAGTGAGCCTTTTTGTTGGGCGTTTTTTCGCTAAATTTTCCACAGAGGAGCTCCTAAATCCTGTCGCCGTCTTGTTTTTGCAAGACGAAGCTGGCATCGATGCTACAGCCATGAGCTGGGCCAATATGAACAGGCTGGTATTGGGCTACTCAGATGGATCTGTAGCACTGTGGTCCATCTTCCCTTGCCTTTTACTGTCTCGGCATGCTGTTCATCACAGCCACGTCGTGGAGCTCGCCACAGGCTTCCCAAGCATGCCGTACATTGTTGCTGCGACGCCTCTGGGCGGCACCATGCGAATTCTGGATCTAGAGGCCCCGAGTTACGAGTTTACAGAAGTCCAGGCCATCAACGTAGTAACGCAGCCCGGTCTTTTGGCCTGGAGTGACCAGATGTTGGGCTTCTTTTCCATCTATCCCTCTGCGCGCGTGAACAATACTGTTATTGGGTTCATGCACCACGCCAACTTTCCGCTCTTCCGTACGACATTTACAGAGGACAGTTTTCCGTCGTGCATCGCGACTGGTAAAACACATCCGTTTCTACTCATTGGATTGATGGACGGCTCGGTATGGTGTATTAACCCACAAGTCGAGCACTTTAATAGCCGAAGCGATGCCACATACCGTCTTCGTCTATTCCAGCACGAGCACCGACCACATTGCTTGTTCTCGCGAGACTCGCCGGCGGGCATGCGAGGAGCATCACGCGTAGTCCAGGGGTTCGAGGTGGAAAAGAACCGAAACCCCAAGAACGAGACGCAGCCTGCCACGAAAAAAGGCAAGGCGGTGAAAAGGAGGAAGGGCACAGCAGCAACGGCGGAGAACGCCGACGACGATGAGGACGAAGTGCTCAAGTCGAGCGACGCTTCCCGTGCAGCGCTGCACGAGCCTCTGACAAGAGTGACGGCAATGGAGTGGAATCCCAACGACGGCTACGGTTGCTGGGCGGCGGCGGCCGTGGGCTCTGGGCTTGTCCGGGTCATGGATCTGGGGATCGAGAACAAGGATGATGACGAGTAAAACAATACCAAGTTTGATTGGATATGATGTAACGCTAATGTATCACTGGCAATATTATGCTGTATCTATGGACATTGTGAACCGTTGGCTGTGTGATGGTAGTCGAATGCCTTGGCCATGCCGTAGAAGTGTGTGGCTGCAGCGAGAAGCACAAAGACGTGAAAGATTTGATGCGAACTGGCCCAGATGTCGAATTTGCCTGGGAAGCTCCTCTCTGGCCAGCGTGCCTACAAGCCAGTTGTTAGCAGTTTTGTTCCACGTGGACGGGATACAGGGCACTTGCAGCATAGAGGACAGCACCAAAGATGTACATGGCGCCCTGGAGAATGACCCAGCTCAGGCCCATACGATGCTCAAAGTACTGGTAGCCGTGGCGGCGAATACCATGGACAATGGGCACGACACCAGAGACGCCTAGACTGATAAACATGGCGGCACGGTACGGACGCCATTCCGACGTACGGAAGCGCTCGACCCAGGAGACGGTCGCGCAGCCGGCACCCAGAGCGCACATCTACGCCCCAGATCCCCCCCTTTTTGTTAGTTGCCATGGCATTCAAGGGGAAAACGAGCTGCCTCTTTGGAGAGGCAGCATTCATGTGTTTCTTTTTCAACGTACGACGTAGAGATAGAACCAGAACAGCAAGGGCTCGCAAAAGAAGCCATAGTACAGCGCGGGCACGTAGCTCCCGACAATGAGGGCGACGATACCCGTGTAGTCGAGCTTGTTGCCCCATTTCGCAACGGCCTGGCTATGATCGAGCACGGCGTGAAAGGTGGCGCTCATGCCGAGACAAACGACGGCGCCGCCAAAGAAGCAGGCAAAGACGGCGACGTCGGCGGCGTCGGCCGACTCGTAGTAGCGCGGCGCGACGACGACGCGCAGCACGTAGGCGGCGCCCGCGACGACGGCGACGACGGCGCCCAGCAGGTGCGTCCAGATGTTGACCGACTCGTTGTGCAGGTAGAGCAGCGAGCGCGCGGCGTGGGAGTAGGAGCCCCGGATCTGGCGGTAGCCGCCGAGGATATAGGCGTTGTCGCGGCGCCACGCGGGGAGGTCGTCCCAGAGCTGGAGGAGCCTGTCCTCGACAGTGTGCTCAATCGTCTTGGCGGCGCTGACGGCGGAGGCGGCGAGCGAGGAGGACCGGCGGCGCCGGCGGACGGTGGATGTGGTGGCCATTGGGGCGGAGATTTTGGCTTCAGCGTGTAGTTTTGCTTGCTGCAAGCACAAAGGAGTCTTGGGGTCGAGTTGTTGGTGATTTCGTCGCCATGTTTCGGATGAACTAGCTCTGATATATGATGGGCAGGCAGAGCTTGTTTGTTGGAATGGGTCTGGCGCGTTTTGTTGGGGCTCACATGGGAATTCTTGTCGGCGCGCTCCGAGGCTCGCTGATGGTGTTGCAAACGACGAGTTGGGAAAAATGCTATTTTTCGAGTCAATTAATACGTCGGCATCGGAATCACCTTTTGGAATATGATTCTAGCGAAAAATAATTATCTCTGTTGAATGACAAGCATAAATTGCTATTCGCACGAGTTTGGTTTAAGCACTCCCCAGCACGTTGCACGTTCTCACCAAGCACGAGGTCAAGCATGTACATTTTATTTTCAAACCTCTACTAGATTTTCAAACAATCTTTCATTCTTACAGCGTTACAGTTCCGGCGGGATCGTTAACAAGCTATATGTATAGTAAGGATTACTGACAGCTCAAATAGGGCCAGAAACAAGCAGCATTCTCTCACCATCCCCTCGTCATTGCCTCATGAATAGTAGAACCATAGCTCCCGGGTAGTGTCTGCGAATCAATTGAAACCTCGCAGTATCTCGTCTCTCGTCTTCGTACTCAATCAAAACGACTCCGTCCCATATCATCCCGTGCGACGCCGCGGTAAAGTGCAGGCAGCGTCTACGCCCGAGGCGCATACGCCACTGTAGCACAAGTGGCACCCCCTCTGTATGCAATTAGAAAGGGTCATACAGAATGGACACTTGTACCACGCAGTCGGCGGCCAGTCGGCTTCTCACTCGTATTCGAGGACTTGGCTCTAACCATGCAGTAAAGTACAGTCAAAGAGAACAGTCGCATCATCAAAAATATATCCACCTCGGTCGGATGTACACGAAGCAATCGACGGCGTTAGAGCGCCGCCATGCTCGGAGGAAAGGTGAAAGCAATCGAAAAATGGTTGTAAATAGGCGCTTTTCCCTGAAATCGATTTGATGGCACTGCCAACGCATGACTGATGCTGCAACTTACAAGCGGCAAGTGTAGTTGGCCCGCTGGCCACCCAGATTTACAAGTGCGTCGTCGTAAGTCGCCCAAGTCGCTCTCCTCTGCGCCTGACTTGTGTCTAAAGTCGCTTCCAGGACTGAAACAGTTATGTAACTTGATCCATATCTGCTACTATCCGAAGAGCGATGCAAGATGGAGCCGATTACCGGTCGCGACATCACGGCCGATGGCAGTGCCCGGGTCCATATAGACAGCTCTGTCCCCTACGTCCACCACTATGCAAAAGCGCACGGTAAGACGTCTTGTTCAGTACTCTCCAAAATCATTGACTTGTTCGAAAGGAGCAAACGTACCTGCCGCCTGACGCATACATGTATTGATGGCAATGAGTTTCATATCGTATTTGTGCAGGAAATGGAAGAGTTGAAAGAAGCGGAAGCATTTGTCACGTACGTTCTCGACACCCTAAAGACAACGCTCCCTGCCGATTGCCACCGCACACTGTTGGCTATGATGAATCTAGCGAGCATCTACTTTTCATAAGAGAGATCCAAAGATTGCTGAAGAGCTGCAATTGCATGTCATCAGCAAAAAGACTGCCACGGCAGGGCCGTAAGATCATGATACACTAAATTACAAGTCCGCGCTGGCAATAACGTACTACTCAGTATCGGCCGAAGAAGGGAAGACGCTTGAAATAGAGGCTTTGGAATCTTTTAGAAAGTTCTCGGTCCGGATCATTACGAAACTTTGTCAAGGATGAACGACTTTGCGTCAACACACTCGGTTCAAGACAGATTTGAGAAAACTATGACTCTATAGTTGCAAGCCGTGGAGCTGCATCTTGCCCAGAAAAACGACGAGAATCAATATTCTCTCGGGATGCAGGCTCATCTAGCGCGAACTCTCGGCTCCCTCACATAGTATGGCCAGTCAATAAGTCTTTCAACACAGTGCAAAAACGAGCCATAGTCGAGAAAAATAGAAGGAGAAGAATCGAAGAGATGGGGCTGCACAGCTTTTCGACGAGTACGTTGAGGTTTGCAGGGGGCGAATGGGAGAGACAATATGGCAGTCGCTCAGGTCATATTCCCTAAGCCATGCAAGTTGGTGGGATGGAAATGCATGAGAAAGGTTGCCGCGTCGCCGAGTCTTGCTTCGACATCTACACTCGCATCGCTGGACCAGAGGGCCCCTGAATACTGGGTAACATGGCCTGGCTCGCGAATTTCTGGGACAAGCATGATATGTATCGCGAGTCCATGGCGCTGCTGAGGGAGTGCGTGGCGCTGCACCAAAAAGTCCCTGGGCAGCAGCACCCCGACTCAGAAAACGTCGCCAGGCGTTATGCGACATGGTGGAGGAGTTGGAGGAGCGGGACGAGGAGCAATCGGGTGACGAGGATCATCTTTTTGACATTTGCGAGGCTTGTTTGGCCAGTAGAGCCGCCGCGAGCACGCGTTGCAGGTCATGTAGCCTCGCTTGTCACGAAGCAGCATTTGCATGGAGTTACATGAAGTAATCAACCGTCAATCGTAAACTCAATGGTCTATTGTCTGCATGGTGTAATCATTCGCTCAATCGCTTGCCGCAGCACTTGGATTATTTCTTGCCACTCTTCTTGATGCCTTGGCCTCCCAGACTGATGGGGCCTTTCTTGCCCGCCGCCGCTCTCGCTTCGGCTAGAATTTTCTTGTCTGTAAGCGGGCGTCTGTGGTTAGCATTGCCTGGTAGCAGGGTGATGACAACATTCTTGGCGGGCGGGCTCCTACTTTTCGCAGCCTCTGCCTTGCCGCTGTCCTCGTCGTCAGAGTCCAACGGCTTGCCGGACAGGAAGGCCTCCTTTCTCTTCTTTGCTTCGTCCGTCTGTACCTTGGTAAGAGGCTTCTTCGTACCACCTGCAGAATGTCTCTCATGTTAGACCATGCGATGCATTAGCCATGCAATAGAACGCAGGTAAACAGCGACCAGAGTCTGTCGCGGAGATGGTAGCGAGTCACATGCCTTGTCTGGATTGGCCGCCCATTTTTCTTTATTAACGGAAGAAATTCTTGTGCAATCGTGCGTCGTTTGTAGGGCTTGATAACTCGGTGTGCTGCCGAAGCGATGCGATATTGTCGAGATGGGTCAAAATTTCACGCATTCAACAATCAGACACGAGAGGCTACGACCTCACAATGGCGCTTCCCGAAAAGTCTGTAGTTAGCGCTGCTTTAAAGGTGTGGGGAGTTCGTGGTTTTCGTCTCCATATATTCTTAAAGCAGCAACGCCATGGTCGGAACATCGTCAGGCATCTTCTCATTTCGCTCCAGTACTAACTAGAGGCTTTTCCATCACAAAACCTTCACATCCTCAACGAAGCGACAAAGAGTTACTGCTCGTGCCCAATCCCCTTCAATTCATTGCAAAAATATATACCAGAGCGATCCGGTCCCTCACAGATTCCCCGATGACCTGAGGCTACGAGTCGCGCTGAACCGGTTCGACCACAACCTGTTTAACATTGCTTTGGAATTGCTTAGTGCTGACACTTGCCGTTGCTCCTCACTCTCAAGACCCCGAAAGGGTTGCAGCGCAAAGCTTTATCATGTCGAGTTCCGACGAGGGCGAAATTCTCGAAGCCAAAGGGGGCGATTTGAAGGCATCTCCACTGCCGCGCACAGAAGGAAGCAGCGTTGACCGTCGAGACAGACTATATAGCCGAGACTCGCCCGATCGAGACTCCCGGAGAAGCCGCTCTCCCAGAGGCTACAAGCGCGGCCGCGATGACTACGATGCACGCAGCCGGCGACGCGATGCGCCTGGCCAGTTCCGCTCCGACCGCGACAACCGTGACGACTATAAGCGCTCCAGGGTATCATATGACGACTTGGACCGATCCTCTGGACGAGATATAGATCAGAGATCTATCTCAGACCGAAGCCGAGATCGGAGTCGCGACCGTTACAATGGCAATGAACGCGATCGTCGTCACCGAAGCCGCTCGCCAGCCCCTCGCTCCCGCTATGACGACCAGAGCGATAGTGGACGGAACGCTCGAGGCGCTCGCCGCGCCTCCCCGGTACGGCGCAATCACGGTCTTGAATACGATGACTACCGCGACTCTACCACGGCAAGTTCTGGGTCAAGACGTAGCACCGGCGCGTCAGTGCGTCCCGCAGCCAATGGAGATGCTAAATCACACAACAACAGTTCAAAGACTGGTACCGCTGCTCATAGCGAAGCCGTATCAAAGCCAAAGTCAGTGCATTTCGCAGAGTTTGACAGCAGCGGAAATCTGACCAGCGACAGCGAGCAACCTGCTGCTGAGCCTGATCACGACTATGACAATGAAGAAATATTTGATGAAGAGGCCGAGATTGAACGTCGCCGCAAACGACGCGAGGCACTTCTTGCAAAAGCTACTCCTGCGACACCATTACTCCTTCAGGCTGTTGGAGCTACGGAAAAGGTCCGCGCAGCCTCACCAGTCGTTTCGGATGGTACTACCGACCAGGAGACGCCACAGACACCACAGTCAAGCAAGTATTGCCCATACTTTCCTGGTCACCGCATTCTAACAGAGCTAGTCATGACGTCGCCTCGATCTCCGGGCTTCCATGATGCCATGTCGCCGGGAAGACTTGATCTCACCGACGACCGGGCGCTGATGAATAGCCACGCCGCTCCCAAGTACGATGAAGACGACGGCCCTTCGGCGGCTGACTACGATCCAATAATTGATATGAAAGAGGATGAACAGCGTGATGAGCTTCGCCAAGGTCATGCAGTAAACGGTATGCATGCGCAGGCTGATCAGTCTAACGGAGAGAAAGAGCCGAAAGGCGCGGGCGCAAATGAAGAGGACGAGGACTTTGACATGTTTGCCGAGGATTTTGATGAGGACAAGTATGCGACGAAGCCAAGCAAAGGCGGCGACGAAGTAGTCGGTGACGTTGGCAAGGGAGGCATTCTCGAAGGTGACGACAAGGATGGTTACTACAAGATGCGAGTCGGCGAGATCATCAACGGTCGCTACCAAATTCAGTCCACTCTCGGCCGAGGCATGTTTTCCGGCGTAGTACGTGCTCTCGATACAACGACAAGGACGCCAGTCGCTATCAAAATCATGCGAAACAACGATGCTCTCCGCAAAGGTGGCTACACCGAGATTGCCATTCTCGAGAAGCTCAACGACGCCGACCCGGAGAATCGCAAGCACATTGTCAAGTTTGAGGTGTCGTTTGATTACCGCGGTCACCTGTGCATGGTTTTTGAAAGTCTGAGCATGAACTTGCGTGAGGTGTTGCGAAAGTTTGGCAACAATGTTGGCATCAACCTTGGCGCTACGCGGACATACGCACACCAAATACTTGTCGCATTAGCTCACATGCGCAAATGCAGCATCATTCATGCTGACTTGAAACCCGACAACATTCTGGTGAGTGTTTCGAAAATGTCGCCCAAGACGGAAGATGACTAACTCAAACGCAGGTGAATGAAAATCGCAACGTGCTAAAAATCTGTGACTTGGGGACAGCCATTGATCGATCAGATGCGGCGACTGCCCACACCGAAATCACTCCATATCTCGTCAGTCGATTTTACCGTGCGCCGGAAATCATTTTGGGCATGTCGTATGATTACGGCGTCGACATGTGGTCCATCGGCTGTACCCTCTACGAGCTGTACACGGGCAAAATCCTCTTCACTGGCGACAGCAATAACCAGATGCTCAAGGCCATTATGGAAATTCGCGGGCGGCTCACACCTAAACTGTACAAGCGTGGTCAGCTCTCGGCCAGCCATTTCGACGACCTGGGTCAGTTTGTCAGCGTAGAGCACGACAAGATTCTCAACAAGGTACGTTGTTCTACTTCTATTTTGGTGACTGATTTCTGTCTCTTCTCCCTTGTTTCGCAACCACCACATGGTCATGTTTCTCTTTTTTCCCTTTTTTTTTTCGCAGCCAGCACATGGCCATGTTTCTCTTTCCTTATTTCCAACCAGCACATGGCCATGTTTCTCTTTTCCCTTTTTTCGCCATCAGCACATGGTCATGTCGCTTTTCTCCCTTGTTTTGCAACCACCACATACATGGTCATGTTTCTGAGCAATATGCTGGATTTCTATTCTTGAACTGTGACGTGCATTAGCTCCGGGTGTGGTGGTGAGAATAGCCTGACCCTCTGAAGCGCCGAGGTGACTGCCCCTGCATTCGACGCCTCGCCTCCACCAGCTGGCAAGGCTATCCCTCAGCCAGTCAATCTGGGGTGAATGTGAAATCGCATCGCGGCGGCTACGGTCGCAGGTGGCCGCATCGTCGCCTCGGCCATGTGCATGCATGAGAACTCCAGACCAGGGCAGCGAAGGATCCGAAACAGTGGATACGTCTGGTCACCAGTGTGAAAGACGAGGCTGTTTCTGCACTTCTAAACTGGCGCTGCGGTGGTATCATCAAGGCTGGGCTGCGAAACGGATCTGCTCTACTCTCTTGCATCCAAAAATATGACGAGTGATGTTTTGCTGACATGTGCTTTCCCATTCTAGACTGCCCTACGAACCCTGCCAGTGGTCAAGCCTGCGCGGGACCTCCGCACTCGCCTGATGGCTGCATCCACGGGGATGAATGATGCAGAGATGAAGGACCTTAATCACTTTGTCGACTTGCTGGAGCAGTGTCTGGCGTTGAACCCAGACAAGCGGATCAAGCCTACCGAGGCACTGAAGCATCCGTTCTTCACGTCAAGAGCGTCGTCGTCGGCCAAGCGATGAGAGAGAGAATTGGGTATGGATTGGGAACTCGCCGTACGTAGCGGATGTGTGCGATGAAACTTGCAGTGCAATTTTCGATAGGCGGCGAAGCGATAACGTTGATTGAACGGCTGTCCATTGCATGCACATGACGACGTCCATTTGTTTTGCATTTGCCGTGTAAGAGACAAAGGCTGCCGGTGTGACTTGCCCAGCGTAGGCACAATTAGCTGTTGTGGCCACGCACCGACTCTTGGATCTATCGTGACGGCACCTTGCAGTTCTCGTACCACCAATGCACGCGAGAAAGCCTCGTTGTCTCGTGAGGGGGTGCCTGTCAACGGCCAGTCCTGTGCAATGGCAACGGACAATCATGTGATGAAGACGGCCATGATTTGTACTCGGTGATCTAGAGAGGTACGAGGGGGGTACGTTTCATGTTTTGGCGGGAAATATTTGACAAGGTGCGACGAGAAGAGCTGTTATTCTCGTAATACCGGGCAGTGTTGCGTGTTGTTGGATGTGCAACTTGAGGGGCTACCCTGGACATGTGATTGCGAATTTTGGAAGACGTTGACGGTGGTTTCTGGTCGAGACATTCGAGAGAAGAATCAATAGTGGCAAATGCTGACGTCGTCATTTGAAACGAAACAAAAATCATGCGCTTAAATGAACGAATTGGGCTGTTTCGCGTTGGGACAAGTAGTACAAGTGTATATTGAGGCTGAAAGCATGATGCCGCAACAGAGTCACAGCTCACGAATCATATCGCCTTTGAGAATCAAAATAGCCTCTCACATGCACAAGACACGTCACCCTGTGACAATGTATTCAAGAACCAAAGCATTACGGCATTAAGTTTTTTCGTCAAAGGCAAAAGCAGGCAGTGCTGGTATGTTGGTTACACGGGACGTCTTACCTTGACGAGGTGGCTCCGCTGTGAGGAAAGCCTCCGTTTCTCAACAATATGACGAGTAACATGGCGACAGAGTTGAAGCCTGCGATGAAGAAGCCACGTTGCAAATACATAATGCCCCCGTGGACCGGTTAATGCCCCGTGAACCGGCTTACACGCTTGATTACACTCGTGGGAGGCCATGCCGTGTTGCATTACACGCGCCCTGACGTTTGGTGGTAAAATGACCCAGAAGACGTCAAAGCATCATTCATCACATTTGGGGCCAAACGCCGGCGCCACGCTCCAACCACCATGAACAAGCTCACGGTGCTACGGGCCCAATGGCGGGTGCTGCCGTAGCCTTTTCGGTTAACTACTTTGGACAGCGCAAGCCGCCCCATCTGACTATCCATCGCCAGCAAGCAAGCACGGCTTGCCAATGGTCGTACCGCAATGCTGAGCCACTTTATGTGCAGCGGACGTGCATTCAATGCAAAAGGGGCTGGTGCTTGCTCTAGCAGGGCTTAAAGAAAAAGAAAAAAAAAAAGAATGAGTCAGTGAGCTGGCACAATGCTCTTTCAATAATCAGAGCCCTTGTCCTCAATGCTGAGGATAGTTACAGGGTTTCCCCCGGGTACAAAAAAATTCGTGAGTGATGACAAGCATGGCCTTGTAACGGGCGGGTGAACAGACCTCTAGTGTAAATGGACACGCGTGTTGAACTTTGATATCGTCGATGAGTGGCCCTTGTCCATCGGGGACTACCATGCAAGGGCGACGGGACCCAAAGGTTGCCATGTGTCGTTTTATTCAGCCGCATTTGTAGCGTGTACAAATGTCATAATCATTGCCGAGGCATGTAAGCACGTTGATGGAAAAAAGAAAAAAAAAAGAAATTAAAAAAAAGACGAAAAAACAAATCCACCCGAATTAGACTATGGCTTGCTATCGCGTGGTACGATTGTTTAGACCAAGGTTTCATACAGAGCCAAAATTGACAGAAAAAAAAAGCAAAATCTAGAACTCTGGAACAGGAGAGGGTTTTAAAAAAAAAAAAAAAAAGGCAATATACAAATAGTTGGCGTAGTTGGAGGCGTCATGCGAGATCGCCAGTTTGATCCCAGCATGAACACCTACTGGTAACTTGTTGTCCCTAGTGTTGAGATTGCCGGCACTATTGCAACGCTAAAATCACACACTAGTCCATTCCCCAGGAATCCATCCTCTCCTTTTTTTTTTTTTTTT